>VOQJ01010845.1:2096-12761 GCA_015052665.1 Apistogramma diplotaenia
CAGTATGAAATGTGTTAACATGATTGGAATGTTCTGACATGGGATCTTGCAGCTTGCTGACGTTACCAGGCCAACCAGTCTGACAGCATCTAAAACTCTGACAAACTCCAGCATTTGTGCAGGATTATAAGAAACAGTTCTGGCTTTAACCTTCTAGACAGAATAAAGTAGCGCTGTTAGGTACCCAGCAAATATTTATATACTGAATAACTGTCAGCTGACTGTCTTCTCTTCAGTCTTGGTGAAAAAAATAGTTCCGGGATGTAAAATAGTTCCACCAAAAATGATCCTGTTGGTTAAGCCTGTCACCTGGCAGCAAGAAGACTTGTGGTTTGAACCACAGTTGGAACCTTTTTCTGTGGAATTTCCACAGAGAAAGGTGAGTTTTCTCCAGGCGCTCCTTCCAAAGTCCAAAAGCACGTGATTCTAAACTGGCCATGTGAGAGATAAAGTGCACAGAATAGAGCACGGCTAAGAGTCATTTGTAGAGTCATTGTCATGTCTGCCCTGTCTGGTCTACTTTTACTGGTCAACACAATTTTCTAACACAATTAGAAAACTCTTATACAAACTTCCAGTCCATTTTAGAATTATTAACATCTCAGATCATGAAATTCCATACTTACTTGATTTTCAGTCCATGATTGCAACTACATTTAAGAGTCAAGGTATGAGTCAAGATTCAGAATCACAGCACAGAAACAGCATTAGTGAAGGTTACAAATGACCGCCTCATGGCCTCTGACAGTGGACTCATCTCTGTGCTTGTCCTGTTGGACCTCAGTGCAGCTTTGATACTGGTGACCATGTTGACCATATTGCAGAGATTAGAGCATTAAAGGCACTGCCCTGCAGTGGTTTCAATCATATTTACCTAACAGACTCCATTCATGTCAATGGGGAGTCTTCTTCACACACTAGGCTTCTGTGCTAGGACCAATTCTATTTCCATTATACATGCGTCCCTCAGGCAGTATTATTAAAAGGCATAGCATATATTTTTGTTGTTATGCAGATGATGCAAGTCAAACTGCAGGAATGTCTTAAAGACATAAAGAGACAGAATATTTTCCCATACTGACTTCTCTTCATTGGTTCCCTGATGTTGTGATTTAGTGCTAATGTATATAAATACAACTGAACTAAAATAGAATTCATAGGTCTACTGAAATTCAAGATCAAATTAACTTTTACATTCACAGGCAGTTTCCTGTCCTCCCTCAGCTCACCTTAGTATGACTGCATTACATTTTGGCTGGTGTACTGCCTCAGGCAAACTCACCTTACAGCACAAGTGAGCGCCTGCTCAGGGTACCACATCCATGGGGGTGGCACAGCGATGCAAAGCAAAAAGGAAACATGGACTGAAATGTCTTCAGACATAAAAGGCAAACTTCTACAAGGCCGGGATTTCTGCAAATTATTTATTTATTTATTCTAAAAGCCAAGTGTGAAGAACAAAATAATATCTTCAAGTAAAAAAAAAATCCTATTTTGTGATGTATTTTCGGGTATGAATATTGTATTATTATATGTGAAGTCTATTCTTGCTTGATGTCGTGGTATTTGTCTAATCATGTGTTTGGATTGGAGTGCAGAGATAATCATGGCACACTTATCACACACTTCTACTCGTGATGCTTGATAAAGGCCAGGCCTGTGTTTGCACAGTCAATTGCAATATGAAGCTAATGCGTAGCATGCAAACATAAGAAATAATTCTGATGTTTTTGGAAGCCCATGTCGTGCCATATCAAATCACTTCCTAGCCCCCTCCTGTATTTTTAACGATATGTTTCTTTACATTCAGTCTGGGCCTACAGATGCTGATCTGCTGTGTCATACATGCCATCAATGATTTGACTTCAGCTGCAGTTTGCACTGTTAGGAGCATGATGTCAGAGCAAATCTGTAAATGTTGAAAGTGCTAAATCATGGACGTGGACATTAGTGGCCAATCAGTGCTTCAACTTTAAAGGAGAGAGGACAGCTGACATCTTGCATGTATTCAGCTCAATAACTCTTCCAGTCTGATGTAAAGACTACACACTCTTTTATATAACAACTGAAAGAGAACAGATCTACACAAAACAAGCAGGGAGAAGGGCTGGACTTCGACCCAAACATTAAAGGCAGGACTTTCTGAGTTTGCAGAAAGTGTTTCACTGTGGGTGGGTGGCTCTGTTTGGTCCTATGTAATAGTGTCAAGTTTTTGGATGGAGGGGGAGGAGAATGTTTGAAGGGTAGGTCCACACCTCCTTATGTTGGAGTTGGGGTGTAAGAAAGTGCAGTTTGACAAAGGGCACATATTCAGTTCAGCTACATTTTATTTATATAATGCAAAATTATAACAACAGTTGTTGCATGTTGCATTGTGCAAGCTCCCAGATAATGGAACCACAACAAATGAGCCTTTACTCAGTGAATCTGACCCCAGAGGTGGTGCTGTGTGCCACGAGATATTCAAGTCATGGAACAAAAATCTGGATGCAGAGAATATTTTAATGATTTATTGCAGATGTACTGCAACTTTATTTACAGCAGCAGCAGTGCATACAGCACTGACGTGTTTTAGACACATAAACTAATGAAAGGTGGACATACCCTCCTGGTCTGAAAAGTGAATTGGATATGGGTGAAGTACCTTCAATTGGCATCCTTTCTAATTGCCATTGCAACTCCTCTGACTGGAAAATTAGTCTTTGGATAATAATTGAACCTTTCGCTTCCCTTTGTATGACCTCGACAAACATTTTCCTGATAGGTTTATGGTCTCTATTGCAATGTTTCAAAGTTTCAGTACCACGAGGAGTCAGGTTCTGTGAATTGACACCATATAGATACAACACACTATATCAGAATGGCTGAAAAATAATAAATAAAGAGTGAGCCAAAATCAATTTGCAGAAAATAATTACCATTATCAAGTTATTGCTGCTAAAGGTGGTTCTGCAAGTTATTATCCTGCGATGTAAATCATCTTTTACACAGTGTTTCTGTATTTTGGCTGAGTTTGTGTGTGTGAAGGTTACCAATTGTGTTGTTATAGCCTGTGACAGTGGACTCGTCTCAGTGGACCAGAATATTAAAGATGCCCTATGATGACCACATTTCCTTGCATTTTCTTTCATTGTGTTACTCAATTTTTTTTCCAAGTATATTCAAATTCTTACCTGAGCTGTGTGAGTATTCTGTCCTCTGCAGCAAGGTAATGGTTCCTCTCCTCTTCCATCTCAGCTCTCCGTCTATATGCTGCCTCCTCAAATTGAGCCAGTCGGTCACACATTAGCAACACTAGCTCTTGACCTGCCATCCGCAGCATAGAACTCACAGTTTCCTGGTTCGATAACTGGAAAACATGGAGCAAATCAGGAATCAGGAGAGCTTTTTTGGGTTTTAACCACTGTTCCTCCTCCTCTGCTGTCAGACAAGTCAACAACGAGCAGAAACTCACTATAAAGCTCTGTATAACCACAGAGAGCTGCAGGTTAGATTCAAAATCTTCATAGGTCCACCCCTACCAGAGACGTCTTTCAGCTGTGTCTTTGCATACATTTCTGTTGTTTGTAGCTGCTTTAAAGGGGACCAGTTACAATGACTAATACCCATTATTCAGACAGGTTCCCCTGTGAGCCCAAAGTCTAGGCTGCAGAGTACTTAAACAATCTGTTTCAGATAGTTTTGTAAGTAAATATTACTCAGCACAACACTTGGTCTACAGTAGTGATTTTGGGGCATAGGATGAGGTGCAGCAGGGCCAAGTATAAGATCTCCTTCTTCTTTTAGCTGCTCCCTTTCAGGGTCGCCACAGCACATTATCTACCGCCATCTCACCCTTTCCCAGCATCCTCCTCTGTCACACCAACCCTCTGCATGCCCTCCTTCACTACTTTTATAAACCTCCTCTGAGATCTTCCTCTTGTCCTCCTGCGTGGAAGATCCATATTCAGCATTCTTTGTGCAATGTATCCACTATCCCTCCTTTGCACATTTGCAAACCATCTCAATCTTGCCTCTCTAAATTTATCTGCAATCTCCTGATCACTCCCAGTAAAAATCTATTAATCTCTGTCTCTCTCCCACAGCACGTCTTTTTCCTGTTTCTCTCTCCTCAGCCCCAGCTGGTCACAGCAGATGACTGCCCCTCCCTGAGACTGGTCCTGATGGAGGTTTCTTCCTGTTAAAAGGGAGTTTTTCCTTCCCACTGTTGCCAAGTGCTCATAGGGGGTCTTTTTGACTGGTTGTTGTAGGGTCTTACAACAAAAAAGTGCCTTGAGGCGATTGTTGTGATTTGTCAGTTCCATCCTGTCCAAACTGTACATTAAAGCAGGTCTCACTACCATCTTGTAAAGCTTCCCTTTCACTCTCGCTGCTCTCCTTCTGTCACAGGTCACCCCTGACTCTCCATCCATTCCACCCTGTCTGTACTCTCTTCTTCACCTCTCTTGTGTCTGTTGCTTTGAATGGTTGAATCCAGGTGTTCAAACTCATTTACCTTCATTATCTCTGATCCTTGGATGTTCACTGTTTCATCTCTCTCACTCATTCACACACAGGATTCTGTATTCCAACTTTCATTCCTGTTCTCTCCAAAGCATCTCTCCTCCTCTCCAAACTCACTTCCATTTGCTCTGTACTCTCTCCACAGATCACAGAAGACTCCTGCCTGGCCTCATCTGTCAACCTGTCCATCACCATTGAGAAGGGGCTCAGAGACAATCCCTGATGTAATCCCACCTCCATCTTGAACCCATCTGTCACTGCTATTGCACACCTCAACACTTTCTCGCTGTATTATTATTGTATTATTGTAGGGTATTTACCTTAAAATATGAAGTGGCTTGAGGAGACTGTTGTGATTTGGTGTATTTAAATAAAATGTAATTGAATTCATGTAAGGCCCAGGATAAGCTTATTAATATTTTTTTGATCTGTCAATCATGCAAAGCTTTTCTGGTGTTCAAGAAAATAAATCTGGAGCTAGAAGATGTTCAGGTACACTTTAGGTAAAATAGGGTAACTGGGGTCAACTAATCTGAACTTCACTGGTTTCATCCCAGGCTACTATGGTCTGGCATTCTTTTAGTGTTTGAATGCCATCCATCCATCCATTCTCTACCGCTTGTCCCGTTCGGGGTCGCGGGGGCACTGGAGCCTTTCCCAGCTGACATACAGGTAGGGCGAGAGGCAGGTACACCCTGTACAGGTCGCCAGCCTGTCGCAGGGCCAACACTTAGAGACAGACAACCATTCACACTCACATTCATACCTGTGGGTAATTTAGAGTGACCAATTAACCTAACTCCAGTAAGTGCATGTCTTTGGCTGTGGGAGGAAACCCACACAGACACGGGGAGAACATGCAAACTCCACACAGAGGGAGGCCTGGGCCAAGGTGGAATCGAACCCAGACCCTCCAGATGTCATCCTCTGTGAGGCAGCAGTGCTAACCACCACGCCACTAATATTTTTAATATATGTTTGTACATTTGGTGATTTTTTAATGCATCAAATATATACATTACTGTACAACAAGAACGAGAACCACAAAAACTCACGAAACAGCGAGTGTTCCTACACTTATAAGCACTTAAAAGTTCCTACACTCCTACACTAATATTGAAAATCCGCGACACAGCGAGTCTGCGAAAAGCGAACCATGAGGTAGCGAGAGATTACTGTAGTAGAATTTGTGTTGCATTAACTGTAAATAGTGAGCACACACCTGTAACCATCTGAGCTGATTCAATTGCAGCCGCAGTTCACACACATTCCTCTTGGCTGACACTAAACGCTGCTGCGTCCTGATGTTAGAAGGAGGGGCTTGAAGAACCAGGGGGGTGGAGCTAAAGCTGTCAGTCAAAGCAGCAGGATTCTGAGGCTCAGAGGTCACTCCTGAAGGGCAAAAGAAATTCTTTATCAACATTGTCAGACCATGAGACACACTCTAAGTGGCAGTGTGTATATTTAAGAACGCTCACCATGTTTGTTGCTTATAAGCTTGCAGTCCAGACTCTCACTGAAAAATACAAGTTAGACAGATAACAGATCTAAAAATGACCGTTTTAACTGTATAATGTAGGTTTATACAGAAGAGAACTAATCTTACTTTATGAGGAGATGTGTTAGGGAAACTTTAATTAAATTTGATGTAATTAATTATTATTATATAATATTCTATTTTAAATACTACTAAAACATCAGTAATACACAGTATAATAATAATTATTAATATTTTAGTATCATAACTGTTATAGTAATTATTATTATATTAATATAGTAAATGTTGACATAAGTACATGCAACAGACCTGACAGTATCCTTGGCTCCCGGAGCATCTGGTCCTATAGACAGAGCATGGTGCACCAGCCCTGCTAGAGAGGCTATCTGCTGCTCCATGGCTTTGATTCTCTCACTGATAAATAGGAACAATGCAATTCAAGTCAACTAATTAAATTTTATTCATGCAGCGCCAAATCACGACAAGCAGTTCCATCAAATTGCTTTCTATTGCAAGGTTAAGACCCTGCAATAATTATAGAGAAACACAACAGTCAAACGGGGTTTCTTCCTGTTAAAAAGGAGTTTTTCCTTTCCACTGTTGCCAAGTGCTTGCTCATTGGGGTCACTTTAATTGTTGGGTTTCCTCTGTAATTACTGTAGGGTCTTTACCTTACAATATAAATCGCATTAAGGCGACTGTTGTGATTTGGTGCTGAATAAATAAAATTGAACTGAATTTATTTGTAAATTACGTAGTCATGCTAGATGCCTAGTGTGCACAAGTCACACACACTCAAGGCACTTGTACACTTGTGTGAACCCACAATTTAGTCATCTTTCTCCTACATTATGAATGACAAGAAAAAAAAGGAAAATTAAAAATGACCTTTCACATGTGATTTAGGTCTCTAGTGTTTTTGTAATAGGCTGCAGTGCAGCGGGTGATTATTTTGGCTCACCTTTGGGCACTGCTGGCATTCATATGGCTCTCAAACAGTCTTTCAGATTGTCCGAGAGGAATGTCAGCAAAAACAGATGAGGTGGAGGACGAGGATCCGCTTCCTCTGCTTCTGCTTATGATCTCTACTGTAGAACTGTTACTGTCCTGCCGCAGGGACCGTCGACTCGGTGACATCTTCTGAGGAGACACTGGGCCCCCACCTCCGATGGTCTGCCCACTATCAGGCATCCTGACTTCACTGACTCTGTGCGAAGGGGAAGGGCTTTTGGTTCCCATTGGAGGAAGATGGCTGACAGCATACTTTCTGCTCTTCTGCCTAAATAATAGAAAAGCAGATGGCATAATGTATGGTGAACAGTGTTGATCCAAATACAGATCGATAGCTAAATACACTGCTGCCTCACAGATGGAATGACATCTGGAAGGTCCGGGTTCAGTTCCACCTTGGCCCGAGCCTTTCTGTCTCTGTGTGGAGTTTGCATGTTCTCGTGGGTGGGTTTCCTCCACTTTGGACTCCGGTTTCCTCCCACAGTCCAAAAACATGCACTTCCTGGGGTTAGGTTAATTGGTCACTTTAAATTGACCATGTGTGTGAATGGTTGTCTCTCTCTCTCTTTAGCTACGACAGGCTGGCGACCTGTACAGGGTGTACCCTGCCTCTCAGCTCAGATAGGCTCCAGCTCCCCCGCCCCTTCCCCCCCTGAGCCTGAACAGGATAAGCGAGAGAATGGATGGATGGCAAAACATGCCCTAGTACCTCTCATGGAGAAGCCCTTGTTAGCGAGTCCAGCAGTTAGACACTTCTTAGTCACCACGTTTGCACACATCTCAGGAGGGACTTTGGCCTACTCCTCTTTACAAAAACTCTAAATCCTTTGGTTTCATGGCTGCTGCTTGGCAGCTCGGAGCTACAGCTCCTTCTAAAGATTTTCTATAGAAGAGAATAGAATAGAATGCCTTTATTGTCATTATACAGATGTACAATGAGATTGGACTGAAGTCTGGAGACTTAACCTTTTAATACCAAGCATGTCGCCAGGCTGGTCAATGGTACATGGCCCCTTTCATATGGCCCCTCAAAAAGAGTAGGTTTTGGGTGCCAGGGTGCTCAGGGCGTGAGCAGGCGACCACATATGCCATGTGGCAGTGCGGGCGGTGCAGGTTCGAGTCCCCACCTGTCGCCCCTTCCCGTGTGTCTTCCCCACATATCTCCTCCCACTTTTTTGTCTCTCTCCACTTACAATACTGTCAATAAAGCCATGAAAGGCCAAAAAATATACTTTAAAAAAACATTCAGTTTTGTGTACCACACAAAACCTAATGTTGCCACCTTCGTGCTTGACTTTGGGGATGGTGCTCTCTGAATTCCTCCTCCTCGAACACTAAGACAGGCCTGTACATGTGCCTTCTTGAGCACTCAGTGTTTCTTCCTCACTCCACACTGTATCTTGTGCTGTCTATTGATCTACATCCACCCCAAAAAATAGCAGAGGATGATCCATTTAGCTCTGTATTGTGGGTTTAGTTACATCACTGCTGCACCACTTGCATGAGTGCCCATCCCTGAGCCTGGCTGTGTCAGAGGTTAAAAGACGTGTTTGGTTTGGGATTTTTTTCCTCTATTTTTGTTCTATTATTGTGAAGCAACTGTTGATTTATGTTTTGAGAGGTGCTATAAAAATAAAATATTATTTATATATTTGTTTAATATTATTTTAATACTGTTGCATAGTGCCTGCTCACAGGGTGTTATTTTGATTGTTGCATTTTCTCTGTGCTGTTGTATGGCCTTTACAATATAATGCACCTTGATGCGACTATTTGGTTTGGCACGATATAAATAAAACTAAATTGAATGTTTCCACATACCCATTGTATGTGTGTAAATTGGTGAGTGTACCTGTGGAGGGAGCGGGTCTGATCCTCCATGCTCTCTCCGTAGCCCATCAAGGGTTTAATGGAGGCTCGATACTGCTGCAGCCCTCCTGGGATCCCAAGGACACCAACATCCACCATGTCTGTAGTGAGAGCTGGAGGGGCACTACACAGGGAGGAGGGGATGCTGTGGCGACCTCCTGTTTCATCGTGCAGGGAGGAGCAGTAGGAGTCTGGACAATGTGGTCCTCCTTTACCATGCACCACCAAGGCCATGCTCTTACTGTTGCCAATGTCCTCATCTGACACATACAAGCATTCACATACAAAGATGCATTGTCACTTTAGATTGTAGAACAAACCCACATAAAAAGTTAAAAATTAGGCATTGGGTGATGTTTCCCAGTGTGTAGTGCAAGTAAAAGCAACTGAGTATTGTAAAAAGGCTTGCCATGTGTTTGGATGGAGATGCCAGGAGAGACTGAAAGAAACAGATGGCTCTGAACTGTGTTCAGCTTGTCAGCTTCCAACATATCTTTACATTAGTAGCTGATGGATAATGAAGCGAAAATCTGATGTGCACATAAACACAAAGTTGTTGACAGTGAGAACAGCCTAAAGAGCCAACAGATACTGATAACTGTTCTCAGGTCTAAATCTTATGGCTAATTTCATTATTGATCAGTTTTTTACTATTTTCTTGATTAGTTAGTTAATCTTGTTTGCCACTTGCATGTCTGTGGTGAGAGCAGGAGACACTACACTGGGAGGAAGGGATGTTGTGGGATTAGTCTTCCATGTATCTGACTTTTTGTTCATTTAAATTCACCTTTTGATTAGTTTTAGGCAAGTAAACAATGTTTAGTTAAGTTTATGCTACCATATAGTTTGAGTTAAAACACAGAATTTCTCTCTAATTGTGTGCTCGTGTGGACGATCCATCATATATGTGCTTTTCTAATCACCTTGAATAGAAGGGGGCTAGAAAGCCTCCAACAATTTACTGATTCACACACACCTTGAGAAAACTATTTGTTGTGATTTGGCACGATACAAATACAACTAAAATGTACTGAACACTCTGCTGAAACTGTCTGAGGAATTTGCATATGACAGTTTTGAGTCATTTTTTGAACTGTTAGTAATAAACAAAATACAATTTCAAACATGTTACCACACAAATTAGTACATGCTTTTGACAAACACTTGATAATATCTTTATCATTGTTGTTGTGATGAATGGCATTATTAAGAAGGAAGAAAAAAAACTAAGGCACATGTTGTTGAAAACACCTGAATGAAAATAAAAAAAATATTCAAACTAACCCCTGAATCAAGAAATCCTTCAGCAGCAGCAAGGATGCCTACTTCACTCATGATGATGTCAGTGAAAAATAAAAACACTCAGCATAATTAAGGGATGGTTCAGGGTCACCTGATCCAGCCCTAACTATAAGCTTTGTCAAAAAGGAAAGTTTTAAGCCTAATCTTAAAAGTAGAGAGGGTGTCTGTCTCCTGAATCCAAACTGGGAGCTGGTTCCACAGAAGAGGGGCCTGAAAGCTGAAGGCTCCGCCTCCCATTCTACTCTTAAGTATCCTAGCAACCACAAGTAAGCCAGCAGTCTGAGAGTGAAGTGCTCTACTGGGGTGATATGGTACTATGAGGTCTTTAAGATAAGATGGGGCCTGATTATTCAAGACCTTGTATGTGAGGAGAAGAATTTTAAATTCTATTCTAGATTTAACAGGAAGCCAATGAAGAGAAGCCAATATGGGAGAAACATGCTCTCTCTTTCTAGTCCCTGTCAGCACTCTAGCTGCAGCGT
>VOQJ01010847.1:2418-14043 GCA_015052665.1 Apistogramma diplotaenia
TATGCGCTCTTGAAGAATGCATACATATATATATATCTATATATATATAGATATAGATATATACATATATATATATATATATACATATAGATATATAGATGCATGCAGAACCGAATGCGTTAATGTGTTTATAGTCTTACATGTAGCTCAAGCATGCAAGTAATAGTCCATCATGAGTTCGTTGAGTTATTAGTTTTTTTTTTTATTCACCAAAAAGGTAAGTAAACCAGTGAAGTAAGTGTGTGTGTGTGTCAGTGAGCAGCTCTAGTGTGTGTTCATCAGCACAATCTGCCATGTTGAGGAGAGGAGATTCTGGCCTTACCAGGTCTGCATCTTATGTATTCTAGTCATTTTCTTTAATGGGCCACGTACTACAGCTACCAGATCGACTACTACTAGATCTAAAAATCCACAAGGATCATCGATGCATTTTATTAAAGGAAAAACTGAACAAGGACTCAACTGCAGTTTTAACATTTTTCATCAGGTGGGCCAAATTGGACCGTCTGGCGACCAGTCCCGGCCGGCAAGTACACTTGCACTCTCTAGGTCTCAGGCCTCTGATGTCTACTTGCTGCTGGGCCTTTCCAAACTAAACCCGTGGCTCACATGACCTTCAAAAACAAACTGATAGTCATAGGGTATATAGTCAAAACAGTATGTAAACGTGTGAACCGCTTGCTGAAATGAAAACAGATGGTGAGGTGCACAGAAGTCCTCAGATGCCTCCTTTTTAAAATTTGAAAATGGTGATTTTTTTTTTTTAAGAGGTGATGCTGTAATAGTAAATGTTACTGGGATCTGTAAAAATATTGGTTTTTCTTCCTGTTTCTATGAGTATATATGGCTTTAGAGATAGACCGTGTGTAGCTGTTTGTGAATTAGTAGAATATGCCGGGTTTATAATGTTGTGCTGTGCAAAAGTACTGTGCCTGAGGGATGCATCTGGTCATTGAGGCGATCCATCTACTGCTCAGTCTCAGCCTCATCAGAAATGGTCTCAGTGGAATCGTGGCTGTCAGCAAGCCATTCTTGAAAAAGAGAACCGGGGAGAAAAGGCTGCAGTATACCAAACTGCACAAGAACTGGACTGAAAATCAGTTCCAACAGGTCTGATTGAGTGATGAATCCAGATTTGAAAGCTTTGGTTCAAATCATCAATACTGTATTTATGGAGATGGTCAGGAGAGAGCGGTACAACAGTGGGTATCTACAGAAATCTGTGAAATGTGATAGAGGCTTTGTCATGATTTAGAGGCTGCATTTCAGCCAGTGGTGTTGGAGATCTGGTCAGAATTGATGCAGTTACAGTATGAAAAGTGCTGTCAGATTTTGATCTACCATGCAGCACAGTCTGGAAAGCTTGTTACTGGCAGCTGCTTCATTTCTCAGCATGGCAATGATCCCAAGCACACTGCCAATGCAGTAAAAGCATACCTGCACAGAGAAACGTGCAGTGGAACACAATCAGTCATGAACTGCCCTCCCCAGAGCCCAGACCTCAACATTATTGAAGCAGTGTGAGACCATCTTGACGGAGAATGAAACAAAAGGCAGCCGACATCCAAAGAAGAGCTTTGGATGCCCTTCAAGAAGCCTGGAGGACTTTTCCTGAAGACTACTTAAAGAAATTAGAAGAAAGCTGCCTGAGAGTTCAGGCTGTGTTGAAGAATAAAGGTGGTCCCACCAAATATTAACTTTAAAACTTGTTAGAAGTGCACAAACGCTGTTTTGCCTTATATACAATATTTCCATGTATGTTTGCAGCCATTTTAATAAATTGATGCGTCTTTTTGCATGTAGTAATGTTGCTGGTGGCAACAGCAGGCGTCTCTCTGTTGATTAAGTATGCTACACATATAAATACATTACTGTCATTTTTGAATCAGAAGGAACAGGGAGATGCTTGTATATTATGTGCCTGACGGCTGTGTTGTGATGTGTGTTTGTACCCAGCACTCTGTTTTCGTCCTTCCTCACGGTCCTGCTGAGCGTGTGCGTGCTCTTCCTGTCTGGAGGAGCCAGTGTCATCTTGTCGCTAGGATTCAGCTCCTGGTGCAACGTCGTGACTGAAAATGACACCCGGCCATACAGGTACATCTTCTACATACAGGCACGTTTTTGCCGTCCCGGATGGAGGCCTGCAAATTGGTCCAGTTGTTTTCTTTTGTTGCTCTATATTGTGATTTAAAAATAATAATTAGGGTGAAGAATAATTAGATCTAGCAGACTGAGTAGTAAGAATTACAGCTCCAGAAACCTTGATGTTGAATGTTACTGCAAAAAATATTTTAGCTGTTTGTTTTAAACAGAAGTGAAGCATCCTGAGTATGATACATACATGGCTTTATCCACACCTCATGAGGTCTAGACAATGAGCAATTAACCAAGGCAGCACCTGAAACTCTCTCATGGTCACTTCAAAGAGAGTAGGGGCTGCAGAGGTGTGTAATAATAATTTACACAGCATCCCACTTCTTTGGAATTGGGGTTGTACCAGCAAAGTGAAATACATAATCTCTTAAACACACTGCCAGGTAATCTGTTTTCTAACACTGTTGAAACTAAGAAAAAATGTTTTGTATGAAGTAGAAGTTTATTTGTACAATTCGTGTATTTAATGTCTTCTTTCATAATGATTGACACTGGAATATTTTAGTCATAGTTAAAGTAAAGAATAAAGGTATAATAAATAGAAAATAGAACCATTAAAGTATACGTGTATGAACCACAATAGGGTCATAATATACATGAACATCTGGTCTTTTTAGTGCCATTCTGTACAAAACATTGTGTCTTTATTGTGTTTGAGTGTATCTGGGGGGTCCTTTTCTGATCCCTTCTTGTTTGTGTTCAGCTGTGCGGAGTCGCAGTTCGTGCCACTTTACCTGGACGTGGACACTTCGTCTTTCTTCACAGAGCTCACTCTGGCACAGGTAGGAATGCTAAAAATAAAAAAAAACACAACACATGATGCACAACAGAAAGCTAAAGCAACACTGACTTCCTCGCTGCCTTCTGAACCAAGGTCTTCAAACACATTTCTGCTGCGTGCAGACACACGCATGCATGACGCTCAGATTCTCCTTTAGAAACCAGGTTGTACATAGCTAATTTTTTCAGAGTGGTTATTTGTCAGCAGAGAGATGATCAAGCAGAGTAATGACAACTGGATTCACATGATGATTTAGATGATGAAAAAAGACTAAATTAACAGTTCATATAATCTCAAATTATAGAAACAGCTACAAAATGGCTCATTAAGGACCAAAAAAACTGTTTTATTCTAGTTTCGAGCTTACATGTAAGATCTTATGAATATTATTCCTGATTACATCATTATCCAGAATTCAGGTTAATTCTGAGTCACTTGTTTCAGTTAATTTTTTTCCCACCCTGCTGGTTTCATCTGAATCACCGTCACAGACGTTACCGTCATTTCAGCTTGTTGCTTCTTGTTGCTGTGGCGCTCAGTGTCGACTAAGCTGTCGACTGCAGTGTGTGTCAGCGGTTTCTAATGGCAACAGAAATTGTTTGCCACAGTATTGCTATTTTAGGAAGGCAGACATGTAAAACAAGAGAGCAGATTTAGTCTGTTTAAAGAAACCCTTTTATTTGGCATCATGTTTGTCTGAAGGTTTTTTTTAAAGCAGATTTTCCAGTATTGATGATGCTTTGTGTGTGGTTACAAAACATCATTGCTCAACACAGGAGCTGATGTCAGCCTCTGTTCTAGCAGCTTCTGTAGCTCCATTCAGTCTCCCATGCAAGATTTATCTAATCTGTCTTTTTGAAACAATGATCTGAAAGTCTGAAGTTCAGTCCGTAACAAACCTGCTTCTATTTTTGTCCGTATTGATGAAACACAGTGAAGTGTTTTCTACTGTAAGTTTTCAGTTGTGATTTGTCCTGTATTTAAAAACTGCGTCTCCCACGTCTCTCCTGCTGATGTCACAGGTGCCCCTCGACTTGTCCCTGAACTCAGAAGTCTCACAGGACATGGTGTTCATTAAAGGCATAGATTTATGTTCAAAAGAAATATTTTAAAAAAAACCCGACTATGTAGCTACCGTGATGTCAACAATTGATTTTCAGCTTCCACGTTTTGGAGCCTCGCTGCTGATTTTTAGAACTCTGCAGTGAATGTTTGTCCTGGTGTTTTATACGTGGTGCCAGCCGCAATAGAAACATTCCCTCATGTCCTTTCCAATAGTTTCAACAATCTCCTGCCTTCGAGAAATATTACATCTCTGAGTTCGTTATATTAAAGCTATGATTTTTATTCCTTTACAATGAGGTGAAAATTATTCTTTCATGGATTAATTCAAAAACTGTGGCAAAAAGTAGCAAAAGGATAAATCAGCTGTACTGAACAAGCCAGCATTTATAAACTGTATGAATGCAAAGTACAGACACAAATATCTGATATTTATTAATTATTGCTAAGAAGCAAGCTTAAAAAAAGGTTTTAATCAAACTTAAGTGCAAAAATCTCAGACATTGGCTGTTACATTTCAGACCACATTATTAGAACGATAAATCCATAAAAAAATACTCCAGAAGATGGCAACAGCTCAAACACAGTGAAGAGGGACCTCTTCACTTTAGTGACTTGAATTAACAGAGGTGAGAGCGATCAGTTGCAGCTTGCTGTGTTGGCAAGTTAAAATCAGTGTTCACAGGTCATGAAGGAGGGTAAACGATCCAGAAACCAAAATTCTTCTTTTTATATTGATTATTTATCAAAACACCAACTACTTTAAGACAAAGCAAAAAAAAACAAACACTTTATTAAGTTGTTTTAGCATTATTATGCTGTACTATGTGTCTGTTCAGTGTATTCGATCCTGTGTGAGTGTAAGCCTGCCTCTTCATCCTCAGGCGTCGCTGTGGTTCGTGACGGCTCTGTGGCTGGTTCAGTCCACCCTGGCTTTCCTGCGGCTCTACCACTCTCACAGCCAGCACATCACCGGGCCCTGTCTTCACCGGGAGAAGGAGTTTCTGCTGGGACACAGCCCGTCGGACAGCGGCTCGCCCTCGCCTCCTCCTGTAACACCCACCCTCTTAGTCTAACCCAGAGTGTGAGACGTACTGACAGAAGGAGCCTCCTGTGTTTAAATTTAAACCTCACTATTTTTTTCATGCCACAAACGATGATGTCGACTCCGCTGTACGTGAGCCTAACCACTAAATTTGATGGTTGTAATGTTAATCAGGCAACTGCAGTACAGAGATGCCAAAGATACAACAGAAGTAGTTCAGGCTTAAATTAGAAGATGTCTAAGTAAAATGTTAGCTTATTTATTTAAAAACAGACTGATCCGTTTGTCCTTAAATATCAGTTATCAAGTAGTTTAATTGTTTACTGTCATTACTAATATCGGTGGAATCCCACCTGATGATGTTTAAAGGTTTTTCCACAAGCTTTAAAACCTTTTAACCATTGGGATGATATATTTCTGAGACATTTCAAAAGGGTCCTCAGACCTTTTCAAACACCCCTAAAAATATCCAGAAATTACCTCCCACTGCAGCGTCAGCACCAGCAGTTACATCTAAATAAAATCAGATATTAACGGTAACACAGATTCTTAAAGTTTCACAGGAACTGTACTCAAAGTATTTGAATCGGGATTCAAGTTAATGCAGAAATATAGAAAACGAAACACAGCAGAAGATGGAAATGTAAGCTCTTTAGTCTCCATCTTGTTCTCTTGCAAGATAAAAAGAAATGCAGTATATCAGTATAGATGGATGAAACTAACAGTAATGTATTAATTTTGGTGTACGGCATACAGTTTAGTATAAAACATGCCATTTCCAGCCACACTATACAGCTTAGAAAAGGAGTTAAATTTCTTTCTAATGCTTCATTGGCTGCAAAGTTTCTGTAAATGGACTCAGAACAGCATTCAGTGCATTTATTGGGTTTCTGAGGTGACTATGAAGAAAGGGTAGTGGATAAATGAGCTGTGTTGAGCTCAAAGCCAGAGTTTCCAGTGTGATGAAGGTGGATTTCTTTTTACCTGGTTAATCACCATGTTAACTGATGCTCAACACGTAACATGGTCTGGAGCAGGTCTGGAAGTGCCACTTTTTCACTTTTTTTTTAAATGGATTTTTTTAAAATAAGGAATCTGTGTCCAAATAATCGCACAATGAGACAAGTGATTGATGCTGCAGAAAGTTTTTAATGTGGTGATTTTAGCACACAGACAAACATTTTAATTCAAGTTAATTGTTTTAATCACTGAGTGCACATCACCAGATTAATACATGTGTATTCCCGTGATAATGCAACGTACCGTTTGTGGTTCGTTCAGTGAGTTTAGTGAAGGTACAGCTTAACAAGCTGCACATATACAACAAATCGCCCCTTTCAATTAAAATTTTACTGGAATTCTGAGCACCCCGGTGGTCTAGTCAAGTAGAAAGAGAACCACTTTAGGGACACTAAAAACTTAGTTCGACATGGCTTGCTAACATTTAACCTCTCAGCGTCGTACTCCATCAGGCGACAGATTGAGTTACAGGATAAATGTGTGAATCTAAAAGGGCCCGACTTCAAGAAACTATTTTCAGCAGGAGTGCATTTTTATCATTTTTCTCAAACTATCGCTGTGATGTGAGAGACATATTGCTCAATCATGGCCCAAAAGATGATCAGTATGTTTTTGTTTTTTTTAATTTGGGAATTGGATGCTTAGATTTTAATTAGAAACATTAACAAGTTAAAACAAAAGCACTTAAAAATCTGCGCACACCTTTTGATTGAAGATGGTGAGCTGCAGTTTGCAATGATTGCACTGAAAGACTTTATAAATAAAATATACCAGAAGAATACAGTGACGAGTTCATTTTAGTGTCAGATCTTAGTGCAACGTGATAAAGTTGGACATTTAAAGACGTTTTATATGTAAAAACATTCCTTAAGTGTTGTCACTTTTTAGAGCAACTAAACTTGTCTTCAAGAAGGGATTTCACACAATAATAATGGATCAGAATAGCTGAAGCACATCATTCAGTGAGCCAACAGCTAGTGTTGTTGCTTATTTTTGTCTTTTCACCACATTTTTATAAACATTGTTCATTCACTCCAAGCAGCCAGCCGGTATTTATTCTGAATATATTTAAGATGCATGGTTAGTTGTTTCTGCAGGAGCTCGACATTTTGCACAGTCGTGTCCTCATCAGGGAAAATATGTCTTATTGTTCTGAGTGTAACATGCAGATGCTTTTATTGTGAAGCATGTGGTGAGTGTGTGACAGAGCCACCGTGTTTGTGAAACATGCTCACTGTGTGTTCATAACTTGAATGTTCTGTTGTGTAACGGGGAAAAATCTCCGCTGACCTCTCTTGTGACGATTTCTGTCGTGATGCTGTTTGCGTGGAGGCAGCTGCTCTCAGGGTGTCTGTGAAGCAGTCGAATCCTCTCAGATGAGCAAAGTAGTTTAATTAGCAGGAAAACTGTGATTTGTGATTTTTGAGAGCGATTTATGTGGAGCCCAGCGGGGGATCAGTGAAGAGCGAAGAAGCTGATTTGAAGTAGTTAGAAGTTCTTCTGTCGGCATTGACCCGAGCAGCTGTGATGACGCGCAGACAGCAGTGGTGGAAATCTGAGGTAAAGAGGCAGCGCTATCACTTAAATCTGATTATAATATATAAAGTGTTTTTGTATTCTGTTGTCTTGCTTTTTACCTCTGATACCCATTTGTGCACATTGATACTCCCATTTTTGCATTTGTCTCGTTTACAAATAAAACCTCATTATGAAAGAGCTTTGCTCACTTTACCTCGCCTGCGTCTCTGTTCTCTGCACCACCATCGCTCCCCAAGGACGCCTTTTCTATATGCGTTGAATGGATTCATATTTTGAGCTTTTTAAAAAAAAAAAATTATGCAGGTGTATTTTTACCTCTTACACTGGTCATACTTGTGCACTTTAACCAAGTAGGAATTTCAACTCAAACCTTGATTAAGAGAATTTTTACATTGTTGAACTGGTACTTTTAGTTCTTGTCCCACAGCCTCTCTGTAAAGGGTTGCAGAGCACTAAGCAGCTTAATAGTCTTGACAGCACATTAAAGTTGCCTTTACAGTCACTTCATATTATATTACTTTGGTTATATATATATATATCCTTTATTTAATTAACCATGAGTACTACACAATACTGCAGTCAGTAGGTTACATCCCATAAATGGTGGTAGAGTTCAGTCCATTTAAAGTATACTCACCAGCCAGTTTGTGTACACCCATTCAAGTGCTCCTTAACACAAATATCCAATCAGCCAATAACATGGCCGCACCTCAGTGAATTTTGAATTTGTAATTTACAGAGAATGGTCTGAAAAAGAAAATGTACAATGAGCGACAGTTTTCTGGATTAAAATGCTTTGTTGATGCCAGAGATCAGGCGAATGATCAGACTGCTTCACGCTGATAGGGCAACGACTCAACCACGGTATGCAGAACAGCATCGTGGAACACACAACACATTGACCCTTGAAGGAGATGGGTTCCAGCACCAGAAGACCACACTAGGTGCCACTCCTGTCGACTAAGAAGAAACTGAGGCTACAGGTCACAGAAGCTCACCAAAATTATACTTTTGTGACCAAAGGTATTGCCTTGTCTGGTAGTCTCAGTTTCTGCTGGGACATTCTGATGGTCAGGTCAGAATTGGATGTAAATTACATGAAGGCATGGATCCATTTTGCCTTGTATCAACAACTCAGGTTGGTAGTGGTGTAATGGTATGGGGAATATTTTCTTGACACACTTTGGGCCCTACCTGAGTATTACTTCAGACCATTATTCATCCCTTTACAACCAGTGTACCTGTCATCCGGGAATGTAATGTTTTGTTGACGTAGTAACATTTTCTGTCGCTTGGTGGCAGCAAACAAAACGTCTGTCACAAATGAGAATGAGGAAGAAGTGACGAGCCAATCAAAATCCAGGGCACCATATTGAACCGTTGTTTTGGGGTTTTTTGCTGTTCTTCTTTTACGGTTTTTATTTTGGATTTGACTTTTTAAAGATTAAATAAGCTTACAGTAAAAATACAAATAAAATTTATAGTCGCGCTGTAACAATGAAGCTGACGGACATTAAAAAGTTAAAAGTGATCGAGCTGCGGTCCAGACTTAAAGAACTGGGGCTGGAGAGCAGCGGGCTCAAGGCTGAGCTGGTGGAGCGGTTGTGGTCCGCAACGGAGAGGGGACACCGCGGGAGAGACGGAGAGAAAGAAAACGTGAAGCTACAGGATGGGTCACCTGTACCTCCAGTACGGACGGAGCCAGCAGACGTCCACCCTCCATCCGCAGAGACCGGTGTTACTGGGCGACATGAAGTAGACCGCGCCTACACAGACATGGCCACACAGACTGAGCCCTGTCCGACTGCACTACAGTCCGGATCTGAGGCTGCTGCGGTTGTCACTGCCTTCCCTGCAGACGTAAGAGAGCAGGGGCATGCAGAGGGTCTTGAAGAGGACATGGGCAGAGGAAGAGCTTTCTACGAGTTCAAAGAGGAGATACGATACAAGAGGTAGAGTGTAGCAAAGTTGTTTCAAGGCTTCGGGGTCGGTGAAAATCCCTCACACCTGTCCACAACATAATTACTGTGGGGAGCCCTTTCTGTGGAGTTCCACGTGAATCTGTGTAGGTTCTCAGTCAACCACATTATCTTTTCTGGTCTTGAGAACCTAAAAAGAAGGCAAGTGGACTTTTTGGTTCGTGATATTTCATCTCTCACTCAAGAGTTCAGTTCTGGCCCATTGCTTTTCTCACTATCCCAGGCTCACCTGTGCCCTGTGAAAGGGTATTTTCTAAAGCAGGTGAAATAATCTAACTAAGAAACCACATGAAGCCCACCACTGTGGAAAAGCTGTTATTTTTAAATAAAAATGAATAAATAAAATGTTCTTAGTGACACAAGCACAGTTACCTGTTGTAGCTTTAGTAAAGGAGTCGTGTTGACATATGTTTTCTCTGTTTTTAGAGTGTTTTTGTATGAACAAAAAAGTATTTCTGTAACAGAAACAAAACATAAAGCATTATTATTACAATTCATACATGAAGTGCAAATTTTTTTTCTCAGTCTACAGTCATTTACTTACAGTGCTAATAACTTTAACTTTCATATTGTGGTCCTGGCTGTTGCATCACTGATCAGGAATCCTGACTTTGAGGGTTTTTTGGTGCGTTTTATATTGTGGATACTGGTGCAAAGAAATATACATGTGTGGAAGAAGCAGTTATCTTTGTAAGGGCCAAGTTGGTATGTAAGCAGAAACTCCATTGCCAAGTTTTACTTGTAGATAAAGCGGGCTTGCATTCCTTAATTCTACTCATAACACAGGCTGATTTTTTTTTTCTGAAATGGTCTATAAATCAGGATGCTGTTAAGCTGTATGTGTCTCTTCTTTTCAACCAGAGCTAAGCCACCACAGCTCCCTCTGGAGAGGAGTGAGGCAGAGGAACAAGATGAAAATAAAGTTAGATTAGATCCATGTGAGTCTTTTATGAACACACGCACACACACACTTTACACACCACCAGAGTTTCTTATGACTTAATTTTGTGGGGAATATTTTGAGATGGGGAACTCTGAATCCCTGTGTCTCATTGTCGTTTGCTCAGATGGCTCTCACCTGCATTTTGAGGTGGGTCCTGATGGATCCTGCGGGCAGCCGCGATTCTGGGATCGGTTCCCCCTGCTGTGGTCAGGCTGCAGGCTCACCCATGGGGTGCAACAGGGCAGGGTGAGCTTTGAGGTGAGGCTGGAGAGGAAACTGTTGAGTGCACAGCCAGATGATCAAGACGCCAAGGAGTCATATGGACTGAGAGTTGGCTGGTCAGTGACTGACTCCACTCTGCTGTTGGGTAAGGATGAGGTCTTTTTACTTTTTCTCTAGATGTTTTTTGTACTTGTTAAAAAGCTTCTGATTCCTTCTGGTTTTCACGCCAGGTGAGGATAAACTCTCTTTTGCTTATGATGGACGGGGTAAAAAAGTGTCCGATGGACAGGAGGAGGAGTTTGGAGAGCCTTTTTCAGAGGGGGATATCATTGGCTGTTACGCTGTGAGTCACACTTTTAGTCAGCTTTGTCAGAGCTCAAGTGTCTTTTCTCTAATTTCCACAATGTGTTTGTGTGTCATGTTTGCACCTGCACATCCGCAGTCTTTCTCCTCAGACAGTGCTGTCGAGCTCTCTTTCCATAAAAACGGCCGTCTCATGGGTGTGGCCTTTTCTGTGTGGCCTTCTGTGCTGCTGGGTCGCACTTTGTTCCCTCACGTCCTCTGTAAGAGCTGTTCAGTCCGATTGCTCCTGGACCCTGCAGCTCAACCCTGGTACCCTGGCCCTCCAGGTTTCACACCATTGGCTGCTCTTCCTGCTGGGCAGAGGATACACTCCACAGCGGCTCTGACTTCCCGAGCACAGTGTGAGGTGAGAGTCAAATTTATTTTGGATTAAACAGGTCTTGGATAATCTTCTTCACAGAGCATCTTAGTTCTTGAAAGACCTTCTAAGGTGAAAAACTGTTAGGGGCGGAGAGGAGGAATTAAGCAGAGGAGAAAATGGCAGAAAGACAAAGTTAAGTGCTACAGGAGTGATCAC
>VOQJ01010859.1:12084-29759 GCA_015052665.1 Apistogramma diplotaenia
CTGAACTTCTGGATGTGGTGGCAGCCATCTTGAATCTAACCTGTAATGTGTTATAGTCTTCTACCACCACTAAGTGACAGATTAATGGCCTTGCATGTGGACACCAGGTTCTTGTAGAGCAAAATTTAGTATTGTGGTCTACACAACCCAAAATGTGATGTCCACATATGTGGATGCAGGGTCCTAGGAGGTTAAAGTAATTTGAAATAGGCCTTCAATAAGATCCTATATGAATTCTATAGGCTACCACTACTTGAAGGTGCAGTCTCTGAAAATATACAAACACTGAAACAACACCTGTTTGCCAAAGAAAGTGTTAATAGTTTTGAGTTTTTGAGGTTAGGGAGCACTATATGAGGTGAAATGAGAGCACTTGAGGATGGGGCTATTAGAAAATACGCTCTGGCAGATCCAAAACCTATTCTGTTTTTGACTGAAAAAAAAAATCAGGTATGCTACAGCATTTGGCTCTATTAAATTACTACATGTAGACAACCTTTGACCTTATTTTATTCTTTTAAATGGATGATGACTTTGTCTATTGTGTTAATGTTGAAGGTCTTTTAGGTGCAGTGATGCAGTGTGGGTATGATGTGGTTGAGTGGGGGCTGTTCACAGTTCACTAACAGCTTGAAAGCCAGCCTATAATATGTCCTACAGCATAGTAGCAATTGCTTTACATCTGTGCCAACTAGTCATTCTGTTCACTTAAAAGAAACATATTCAAATATGCAAATTGTTTGGAGAAGCTGAAATACAATGCACACAAATGTAAAATAATTTTACATATTATTTATGTAAAATAAATTAATTAATTAGCATATAGTGACAGAACTGTGTAATTGAATAATGTTATTGGTATTTTTGAACTCTGCATCAATTAATTATAATAATAGCTAATTTTTCTGGTAAAAAAGGAAAAATGTTATATGTATTTTTATGCAGTTATTTCCAGAAATTTAAAGTACAAGATCTGTTCATTTAAAATCACAGTGGAAACTGATTTTGAAGTAGACTCCTGGTGGGAAAACTGTCTTCTCTTTACCTCTCTGTTGCACTTTGGAAACACAATTAACACATCACATCAGTGGTTACTTACATTAGCAGTAATCAGACATCTGCAGCCATGGTCATAAGGCATTTTAAGTCATCAGGCGTTACCTTGGTAAGTTCTTTTTTAATGATCTGTTGGAAAATTCTATGATGTTCGACTAATATCATCAAATAGAAGAAATGCAAAGCTGAGCTATAGCTGAAACATAGCTGGGCTGAATATGTGATCACAGTTCTGACACACTGTAATATTTACAAAAGATTTCTCCAAGCTGTCACTAAATATTTTTAACAAGCCACTCAACTTTACAAATACAAAATCAGAAAAAAAAAATCAAATGAGCATGTGTTATGCTTTAATTAAAGATACAAGGTCATTTTCAATTATTTAAATATGTTACTTAATCCAGACTTGCCACTTTAAAAAAGAAAAAAGAAAGAATAACATTAAATGAGCTGTGTGAGGGTGTTTTGGAAGGAAAGAAAAAGGAGTATCTTAGCAAATATTTTCAAATAGAAAAAAATGCAAATATCAATATATACTTAACATCACGATCATGATCATGATCGTGATACCTTACGTTCAACTGTAATGCCTGTAAGTAACCACAAGAGGGCAGAAAGACACCATTCAGAGTGTACAGTATGCACTAGAAAATGACACCAGCCGTGCCATTATGTTGTTGGCCAGATTCTGAGCCAAAAAAATTATTCAAAATATGCAGGAACCGTATTTAACATGACTATATTTCATCCAGGGGTGAAATACTGAAAACTAAAGTGTCATAAAGTGCCTTGTCTCTTTCCTTTAACGTGAGAAATAGCCTACACAGACCATTTTAAATGAAAGCCTTTTGCAATATGAATACTATAGTATTGCCAGTGTTACGGCTATAGATAAGGAGGATACACCTGCAAATGCAAGGGTGGTTTTATGGCTCCAACGTTTCTTTCATCGTGGAAAGAGTAACGTGGGGGAGAGCTAATAGTGAATGATAATTAACAGCATATAGATTTTTTTTAGGTATTTTATAGCACATTAAACACCAAATGTGTTCATTTATTGTTTAAGTACGCTCTTAAAATGACATTTAAATGTAGTGGTAGCCATAGTCTAATTACAAATGTTATACATGTTACAGGAAGTCTGTATTCCTTAATATTCATATATATTATTCCCATATTACATATATATAGTAATGTCTTCCACCCTGCTGTGGTCATGATGCTCCTTATCATTTTTATCCAGACTACAGATCATATTTCGTTAAGAGCAATCATTCAGTATGTGCACCTGAACACTTTGCATCGTGACGATGTCAGGATACAACACCAATTCTATAATCATCTCCTGAATCTATATTAAACATTTATTCTCCAGCTTTAAGTGGGCTTTCCCTCTTCAAAGGCTCATCTCTGACCGCCCCCTCAAAAGTAAGCTCCATTTGGCGATGCGGAAGGGAGATTCCTCAGCTCTTCCAATCATACACCCCCTCCGCAGCGTGATCTTACCGTTACGCACCACTACAATAAACGGAGATGTGAATCTCCGGGGCGAATCCCTGACTACGTCACTATACCCTTATATAAATACCCCGAGCAACGACTCTGATCAGACCAGAACAAAGACCGCTTTTCGAGTACAGCAACTTTTCAAACCAAGGATTACTGGATTGCCTTCGTTGGATTTAATTTTCAGCACCGAGTAAGTGTGATTTTGATTTTTGAATTTTTTCTTTTTTTGTGATCAGCTCAGAATGATCGTTTTATATTTATTTTTAATGTGAGATAAATGTTGAATTTTACAATATGACTTACAATGGTAAACGTATTTGTTAAATTACCTCCCACTATATTTCTATGCAGACGCTGAAGCCGTTCCTTTTTTTTTTCTTTTTTCTTTTTTTTAATGTGGCTGAAATTATCACATATTTACGCATGGCACATCTATCCACAGATCCTCGGCAGAAGCACAATGACTTTGAACAAGGGCGACAAATTGCGGAACATGGATAAAAGGAGAGGAAGCGTGCCCTTCCCCATGAATTTACCCAACCTACACAGGAGAAGCATGCCCGTAGACGATCGCGACCTGCGCGCCACGACGCCACAGACGGGACAGACCGACGAGCTGTCCAAATTATTGCGGTGCACGTCCTACTCCCCAAGCGAACAGCACCGGGGCAGCTGCGCGTCGGACTCATCCGACTCGGTCATCTCCACCAGCAGCGAGGCGGACTCCCAGGTGTACAAAGTGGTTCTCCTCGGGGAACACGGTGTCGGCAAGTCCAGCCTGGCGCGCGTCTTTGGAGGAGTTGAGGATGCTGGTCACGACTGCGATGAAGCAGGTAAATGAGAATGAGTCATCAATCATAGTAACCCACATTCTCAGACACACACAGTGAAGATGTAATAACTGGCACGCCAAAGATTGTTATATTTAATTTAATACTGAACAAAACACATTCAAAATATATAACATTTGCTTAGAAGGCCAATTATAACATATTTGTAAGTCAATATTACTTTTAAAAAGAATTATCGCAATGTACACGCACACACACAATCACACTTCTCATTTCTAAAAGACTTAAAATTAATGATGCATAATCATTTATTTTTTAAAATTTACAGAAAGGCTCCACAGAAGCTTTAAAGCTGTCTAATTTACCATTGTACAGTATGAGGAGTGCTCATGCATTGATTATTGCTATTTCCACATACAGTGGAGCACCAGCTGTCAGAAGCACATCCAATAGCATTATGAAAATACAAAAGGCCAGTGATGGCGCGCGATCACACACTGTGATTAGTCGCCTACTTTAATGAGAAAAAAAGTGACAAAATCAGAGTGAAAAAAAAAATCAGAAACACACTGACAGCAAACACGACTGCTCAGATAAGAGACGCTTTGCTCTCCCTGCCTGTGTGTAACACAATATTTATTGTACCCCCCCAGGAAACACTTATGATAGATCTATCGTGGTGGACGAAGAAGAGGCATCCATTGTGTTGTATGACATCTGGGAACAGGTGAGAGTTATATATTATTAATGAAGTGTTTCTCCATTTGCATTGATTCAGGGATAGTGAATTTGTAAAAGATGCATTCAGACATGTATGATGCTAAATTTAGTCTTGTTTTTTCTTCCTGAAGGATAACAGCCAGTGGCTGAAGGACCAGTGCATGAGGATGGGAGACGCCTACATCATTGTGTATTCAGTGACAGACAAATCAAGCTTCGAGAAGGCATCGGAGCTCCGTATTCAGCTGCGCCGAGCCAGGCAGTCGGAGAACATTCCCATAATCCTTGTGGGCAACAAGAGTGACCTGGTGCGGTCCAGAGAGGTGTCTGTAGATGGTAAGTGAGCTTAATAAACTTATCACTGAGCCTAAAATGTGCAGTCAGGGGAAGTGGATTTGAATTCACTTCATTAAAGCCTTGCTCGAGGCATTTTATAACAAAATCTGACAGATGGTTGAGCCTCGCTGACTTTGGTAGGGTCAATCCACTTTTCTCAGTTGACTGCTCGGGTTGATTCAGCTACCTCTGCAACCCAAGCCATCTGCCAGAGATTTGCAACTGTCATGACTTAGGGCCAACTCATTCTCTATAAGCTTACAGTTCAGCCTGGATGTATGAGTTTTCTTAGAGTTTTAATGTTCCTCTCGTCATGTTTTCTGTATTGCAGAGGGAAGTGCCTGTGCAGTGGTATTCGACTGCAAGTTCATCGAGACGTCCGCATCCCTTCACCACAACGTGCAGGACCTGTTTGAGGGCATCGTCAGACAGATCCGCTTGAGGAAAGACAGCAAGGAGGAAAACGCACGCCGCATGGCCAACTGCAGACGGAGAGAGAGCATCGGCAAGAAGGCTAAAAGGTTTTTGGGCCGCATGGTCGCACGCAAGAACAAGAAAATGGCTTTCAGGCAGAAATCAAAGTCCTGCCATGACCTAACAGTTCTCTGAGTGACAGACGGGACTGAAGGACTTTTTTTTCCTTGGCCTCTGAAGACCAGATGCTGTGTGTTTTAACACTAACCCAAAAGGACTAACAGAAATGTACTGAAATATATTTTTGTTTTCTAGACACCAAAAGCAAAAGGAGGCTGTTAATAAAATGACTGATGTTGTTTGAGTTATATCATGGTGATAACCTGCATTTATTTTATCGTCTGCCTTAAAATATTGTCATCAGTATGTATGAAAAAAACCCCACAAAGGCTTGTTATTTCTATGTGCTGCAAAATTGCCTGGCTGTTGGGCTATTGTTATGCCCCTGTACTGAATGGGGGAGGGGGGGGTTGTCGATGTATATACTAATGTATGAATGAAGCTGAATGCAACATACATCTCACTGTATTCTAAGACAAGGCAAAGGATAATAATGCTAGGTAATCTGGAGTCATATTTACTTGAAGTGTGGTACGCAGGTTCGTGCCTTGGCCAAGTTACTGAGGACTATTCAAAACATCTGCTATTCTATGTTGTTCCATAACACTGAATTCAGGTTGTGAATGTCTGAGTAAAGCAATAAGTTATATTAGTCTTGTGGATTTTGACATGATTTGAAAATTCTTTGTTTACGTTGAGTTCCTTTTTCAATAAAATATTAAAAAAAAGAAAATTCCTAATCTCTCGTCTGCCATTATTCCTACGGCACCATATTTCTCATAAAAACTGAGTAAACCTCTATGACATTTTGCATCTTCATCAATATTCATTTGATCTTATCAGTGCAATGAAACCTCACTGGTCACTGGTTTTGCAGGAAGGAAAACGAGCAGTTAAGCATGTTCTTCTCAAAGTGTTAACCATTAATCCACCAAAGGCGTACAAGTGCTCAGTTTTTCCACCCAATTTAAACTCCTCTCACACCTCTCAGAGGGAGCACGCACATCGTTCGGAGAAGGTAAGAGGAAACGCTTTTGTTTAAAGTGGGAATAGAGTTTATTACATTTTTTGCCACCTGCTTGATAAAACATTTTCCCTTCTTAATTACTGTCACAGTCCGCTTTTTTTGAGCTACAGTATATAACCCAGAGGTTATTTTTACATTTTGGAGGCTTTAATTAGTTAGAGCAGTTCATAGGAGATTAGTGTGACCGCAATTCAGAGTGATTGGGCACTGCCAAGCAGCTGTATCTACAAGATATTTGTCAGACATTTATGCCCATTTATGCTTTGCTTTTAGATTGATTATAAAAGACAGCATTTTTACTTTCAAATCAAAAGTGTCTTTCTTGGGCTTCTGTCCTACTGACTGTAGCGCGGGCTCAGATGCTGCATTTATCGGTTTCATAGGTGGTTACACATGCAAAATGTGAACTTTTCTCATTTGAAAGAATTCCATTGTGGTGAATCAGTAACAAAGTATTTGTGTTGTTTGTTGTGCTGAGAACAGTTGGTCTGAAATGCTGTGAACATATCCCGTTTACAGGGGGCACATGGCTGAGAGAAGAGCTACACCAGTGCTTATCACAGCCCTCATAGTAAGCTGTTTTTTTGATACTCTAACCTGTCATATTTTGTTAAATTATAAGCTATAAACACTTTCCTTGAGCTACTACAAAGATGCAATTAATATCTTCCTTCACAGTGGGCAATACTCAGTATATCTGCACCATGCTCTGGGACAAATGTTAAAATAGGTGTCCCTGAAAACTATGATGGTATTTTCCCGTGGTATCTAACAAAGGTAAGGAACCTCAGTTCACTTAAAAACTCCAGTGTTTTTCTTGTTTGCTTCTTGTGCTCACTATCTATGAAAACAGCTGTGTGTTTCTCTAAATTTAGTGATTAGATAATTATACATCAAAGTATAAATACAAGCAGATTTTGTTTCTGAATTCTGTGTCTATCTGTGAACTAATCCTGCTTATTAGACTGACCTTTCAGTATTTAGAAGTCCCATAAATGCTGCATTTCATCAAGATTTAACATTTAATGGCATAATTTATTAATCAGCTACATAATGTGGGGAAAAATATATAAAAAACATATCCAACAGGCATAAAAGGAACTTATATTGTAAAGCAAACTTAGATCTGCATTTTCTTCACTTTTTCATTTTGCCACTCAGAGCTGAAGGTGTATAAACCCTGTAATTGGCATGTTCACCAGGCTTTTCAGGTGTCAGCCTCAATTTCTGCATTTAGTCCATCTGGGTGGAAGGCAGGATGTTTAATTCATACATGTCAGTCAGACCTCCTCTGGGTTATGCAACAGCATGAATGCTGGCATTTTAATGGGCTGGATTGTGATGTCATCACATCTTGTGTGAAACATAGGCATATATTTAGTGTTTGATGTCAGACTGGGTGTCATTTTGACTCACTCATAAATAGCTTGTTAATGGTTAGAATGAAGGATAATAACCCCACTTTGTGTTATAAATGGAATGGACATAATTGCTTCAGATTTGTTCAAGGTAAAACCTTTTCATGAAGCTGTGTTCGACAGAGATGGTTACACTTGTTAGTTCTCCCGTTTCTTTAACAATGAATTCAGCAAACCTTACAAAGTACAAAGGTACAGTCGATATTTTTGTTCGTCTCGCAAATTACTGTAAGCAGTTTCAACCTCCATTGAATGTCTGCTCTGGATAGATAGGGTCTATATATAAATAGATATTTTATTCTAGAGGACATTTGTCTAGGAAATTCAAAACCTTGATACCTCAAGTATTCTTTTCTGAGTCTGAATCTTTCTTTTAAGTATTACAGATTTGTAGTTTTTTTTAAATCAAATCATTTGGTTATGGGGTAGATGATTGGTAGGATGCTGGTAAATAAAAATGGTAAAGGACAAGCTGGGCAATATGTGATATTGTTTATGTTTTACTGTTCACGAGCCACTTAAAAACCCAACATCAGTACTTTCACTCCACCTAAAAGACTTCAGAAGAGGTTCATGGATGTTGTGAAGGAAGTCATATCCACTGAGGCCCCTAAAGGGAGCAGCTGGAAGAAGAAGAAGAAGAAGAAGAAGAAGAAGAAGAAGAAGAAGATGAAGAAGAAGAAGAAGAAGAAGAAGAACCCGACCTTCCAGATGAAGATGAGAGATTTACAGATTCAACTTTTTTATCTTTTATTGTAGCATTTGAAATCTTAATTGTTTTACATGAATTTTTCAAGAACTCCAAAGAAATGTTGCTTTTCGGACCACAGCTCTGTCATCTTCTGAGGCATGTGGAACAAATAGAGGTCAGCAAATGTGGGTGCTCAATTACTGTCTCTTACTCAACTCTGTAGAGAGTAAAAAATGCCTAATTTTAACTGACTTATCAAGTTTAAATGCAGGTACAGACATTACATTAGTTGGTCACCTTGTTGCTTGTTTATGTTCTATGTTTTTCTATTAACAAGGAACAAAAATGGATTTTCTTTTTTTATTGCAGCTTCAAAGCCTGCCATCTAATTACAGTGACCTGGTGGTAACAGGAGATGACGAGGGCATATTTGGAGTTGATGCTCAGTTTCTGTACGCTCTAAAACCACTGGACAGGGAGAAACAGCCATCTTACTCTCTGCAGGTAGAATAACATTTCCCTTCTGATCAGGAAAGCAATTTTCTGTCAGGTTTTAGTACTGAATAGTTTTCCTAAAAGTGAGATGTAGCCAGTTCAAATACATTTTTGTCCTCTTGTTTGTCATATTGTGGCTACGTGCTTATATTCAGTGCAGTATTTAGACCGCTATATGATTTGCATGAAAAGGGTGGACGTGGATTCCAGTGTTATTAATTGACTGTGTTTGTAATTGCGTCATAGGTGTCCTTCAAACTGTCGGTGCATCATCAGAGCTTCAATGTTGAAGTGTGTGTCATCGACAAGAATGACAACGTACCTACGTTCATAGAGGAGAGCATGAGAGGCAGCGTGCAGCTCGGGCTTCTCAAGGGTACGAGAACCTTGCACTCTGATGTGACAGTATAACACAACCTAGTTGCGGGTCACATTCGTCAGTCCTGATTTGTGAAATATGCCAAATTTCGTCAACAATAGAAAGCATGCCTCATGTTTCCCTGGAAACTGCGGTTGAACCTGAACATCAGTATAAATAGATTTAATAATGTTGAAAACAGCATCAGTTCCATTTTGATCACAGTAAAAAAAAGGCTCGTCACAGGCTTACCAATCCCATCATTCTCATGCAAAGGTTCTATTGTATTCCATCTGAAGTCCTTTAAATATACTCGGGTTTCAGTGCTGACAACTTCATTATGTTTTATGTGACTTTCATTTAAGAAAACCATGATGGTGCAGTAAACAACACATTCGTACATCCGTGTTGATCGTTTTTCTGTTGGCTTCAAATTCCCCACATTATCGAAGCTAATTGTATTATTGTTTGACTTTCTCCGTGTGCAGACTGGACATTTTGTAGGAGTATCGCCTTTTAACTTTTCAACTTTGTAGCTACACAACTCTTTTTTTTTTTCTTTACTGTATTTACTGTTTTCTTGGAAGTTAGGGATGGAAAGAGGGGCATTTCTGTGACCAATTTCATTCCACTGTTTGACTCTGTGCCACCCGTTTCTCTCAGGAATACCATTCATGCAGGTGGAGGCGCTAGATCGTGACGACCGCAACAGTCCCCATGCTGATCTGCGATTCAGCCTGATGGAACAAACACCCAGAATTCCCTCCAGCCAAATGTTCTCCATCGACACGGTCACTGGAGAGGTTTCACTCACTGAAGAAGGTCAGTCCCAACCAAACACTGAAGGAATCATTATATGGGGTTTTTTTCATCTTCAAAGGGAAGTTTTTGCATATTTATTTTCCCCCAAAGATCAGAGTGCAGGGTCAGCTAGAGTGCAGCTCTTCTGCTATAAGAACATGCTCCAATTTTGGTTCAACTTCCTGCAATTTCAGAGGCCAACTCTTTTCATGCATTCACAAATGCTTTCTTATTTCTTAAGAGCATATTATGGAGATAGTCTGTAGATGATGAAATGCCATCAAGTGAACTGTGATGGATTCGGCTGAATCTGAGCAGACAGAATGTTCCTCTACCACATTCATTCATCCTGTTGCTTCATTCAGCAATGAAATCAGTTGCACCAGCAGCCATACACGCCACAGCAACAAAGGAAGCAGCTCTATGTTTGACAGTGCAGTTGATGTGCTTTGGGTCATGAGCTGTTCCTTCATTCACTCTCTCTTTGTGTCACAACACAAGGGTTGTATGATGACATCATAAAACCCTTGTGTTTTCTGTTACGGTTTTTCAAACCTGCAGTCTGGCCTTTTAGTTTGTTTTTTTATTTATTTTTTGCATCTTGAGATTGACAAGGAAACATAGTTACCATCATCCTGGGAGCATTTTTGACTTGCGGTGCAGACATTAAAGGGGTTTTCTTCTTGTGCTCCTCAGTCTGCTACAGTTGGTTGCTTGCCATTTTCTAGTATTCTTGTGCATGCATGCTTTTTTCTATTATGGCAAACTAACTACTTTAATATCCCTCTGACAACGAGCCTCATTATTATCTCCTTCTCTGTCACACTGTAATCTATATATGCAGAAAGGGGCTCCTACTGTATGTGCTCTTTTCTTTACTAACACTGTTATCAAAGAAACCTTTAGGATCCAAGTGCCCAATAACCTTTAAACAGCTAGTGTTGAAAAAGAGCTGTATCTTACACAGAGTTCACACAGTAAATTTACACTCATTAAAACAGATTGGAAAGGAATTCATATAATTCCACATTGAGAATAAATAACATTGGCAATTCACTGTAGTATCTATTCTATAATTTCCACATGAATGTGCCGAAGTAAAGAAAATCTGTTAATTTAATCAGTCATTATTTATTAGTATTGATATTTACTTCAAAAATCTATTATTGGTCAGCTTCTAATCATGCAGTCATATGCAGAGATGTAAAGCCACTCTTTAAAAACTTCTTACAAACACCAACTGAAGTTACTAAGACAGGATCAAAATGTAACAATAATGAAAGGTCTTGAAAGCCTAACATCACAAAAGATAGTAATAATGCATAAATAATTGATACAAAAACATCGCAAAAATTTGATCCTTTTAATCCAACGGACACACACATAGGAAATTCTTGTGTGCCAGTGCTATTTCTGTAGCTCTGGAATTGCCCTTTGCTATGGTTTGGCAGGAGCTGGATGACTTTCACACTTGCTGGTCCTTGCCGGCCCACGCTGCTGCTGATTTCCACAAGAGGAGCAGCAGTGAAAATTGCCTCCTTGATTTTGGACCTTCTCGTTAGGCTAGCTGTTACTCATGGTCATGATTATCTGTCAGACAGGCTGTTTATATCATTTTCCTTCAATTTAACCAAGAAATTGCAAATGAAAAGATAAAAAGTGCACTCAGATATGTAAGAACGTGTTAAAGAGGGAACGATTTTATGTTTCTCTAAATCCTTTTTTGTTGTTGTTCTCTGAAGTTACTGTTGAACGTTCAGGGTTTGGTTTTTTTTGTCTTTTACACTCTGAGACATTGCCCAAAGGGTACAATAGAATAAATTCTGTACTGTACTGTTTTCTTGTATACCTTTTGCTTCTGTCGCCACCAGGAGCCTCCACTCTGGACCCAGAGATGTGTGGCCGTTATAAGCTCTCAGTGATGGTGAAGGATATGGCTGGGAGGGCAGATGCTTTCTTCTCCACAGGCATTGTTACTGTTGAGGTTACCGGAAACACTTGGGCATCACCCGACCCTGTACGGCTTCAGGAAAATCTCCCTGGCCCTTACCCCATACCCATCTCGCAGGTGAGGCAGCAAGACGCCAAATAAAATGTGTTTATTTGCAACATTTCAAAACAATTCCACATTAGCTCATAAATGTATTTATCCATCTACAAACAAAATTCACCTTTACCTGTTTGTTTCTTTCAGTGGTGCATTTTTCTTAATGCAGTGCCAGTGTCTGTTGTAGCCTGGTCTGAGTGAAGTGGCATCGCATTGCTTGTTGCTGTTTTTAGTGTTTCCTCCTAAGTGATCAAATACTAAATTATTGAGGCTGTTCAAATGTCATGGATCCTTTCAGGCCACCTCCTGACTGAGTCACTTTAACTCCCATATTTACTCACTCACTGCTGCCCACCCACCTACCACCACTCGGAGGGGTATTATACAAATCTTACAGCTTAAAACCAAAATCTAAACTCAAATAAATGCGACATACAGAGAGTGATTTTAATCATATTCTACAGCTCAGTACAAATATTTGAATGCCTCCTGTAATCTAAAAAAATCCATCCTATTCCAAATGAAATTCAATAGAAAGTCATTCCTGTCCTTTGTCTACTTCTCTCTATTATTATGTAACCTAAAAGTCTACAAAAATGTGTAAGTAATTTGAGTCAGATGTCTTATTCAGCTTCAGTTTACTTATTGTAAACTAAATATCTTTAAGCTTGGCACTTTAAAAACAGGTTATCCAAAATCATCAATGTGTAAAGTGAGGAAATATTTCCTGACATTTTCAATGGACTTTATTAACTACTAACTAACAAAACAATGAAAGATACATTGATAAATAAATAGAAATGTCATCGCCTCACACGGCAGTGTAACTACAGCAGTAACTGCGGTGAATACGTGAAGATCTAAAGCTTTAAATACACTGTAAGATTTTGGTTGTGATCTCCTCTTCAAAAAAGCCTAAAAGCCCACAGAGCCAATCCCTTTTTCACAGTGGATTAACTCAATAAAGTGTCACATGGTATCGCTGTAAATTCTATTTATAGGTTTGTGTCCGAGTCTGGTCTTTTCTGACCCTTTGCTTTTTATAATGCTGTCATATCTGCTGCGTGTCTATAAATAACTCAGCCACTAGAGGTTTTGTAACACATGGAAAAAACATGGCTGTTGGTTCCTTTGTGAGGAAATCTTTTAAATCTACACCTGCATTTTCTAAAATCTTTCACTGCTGAGAACTGTGGAAAGAAAGGGGACGGTAGAGCTGAATATAAAGCTGAATCAAATTGTGACAGTCGCTTTAGCCACTAGGTAGATCACAAAACTTCCCCCTCCTCTTGTTTTCTCCCACCTCCCCCACACTCGCCCTCAGTCTCTCTTCTCTCCTGTTCTAACATCCCCTTCCACCCACAGAAAACGTGTGGATTCACAAGCGTAGGCAGATTTGATTTCTTTTTGTCATATTTTCAAAGGCCAATTCAAATCTGCAGTAAAGTCTATATTCTTACCTTGCTGGTTTAATAATAATGCTTTAAAAATGTAGTAGCATGGCTCGGTGACCTTTTTATTATTTAATATCAGCACATAGCATCTGTGTCTCTATATGTAAACAAGTCGGTCTGGAAATCTTTCAATGAACAGATTTCCTGTGTATTTGTATTAATTCTTAATGAAAAACGTGTTAACAGAGTGTGAAATGAGCCCTCTTGTTCCATTACTGAATCATCTACGTGAACACCATTTAATCAAAGTGTCCTGTTTGTTCTCATCCCAAAGTAAAATCACACAAAGCTGGATCAGGTTAACACGGCATTTAGTTGGGGGAAGCCTTATTTCGCCCACGCAGCGCTATAATACTGCTGTGCTCAGTGGGTGGTGGGACTAACTGACACATACAGAGAGAATCGTGTCCAAGGACCCACTCTATGCATCCCACCTCCCCTACTGTCTCAGATAAATAGAGCAGCATGCTCACGTCTACTCAATTGTGACAAATGTTGTGTTTTACATGCTGACACCGTCCTTGGTGTGACAGATGCTGAAATCAACCTGCTGCTCGGCATGCGTTCTGCCATAATTCTTCCCCCGTGTAATGGTCAAGTATGAAAGTGAGTGTGGACTGCTGTTGTGATTAGTCTTTCTGATTCTGCAATCAGATCAAACCAAGCTCTGTCTGGATTTTTAAATATGAAATCAAGACATTTATCAATTCCTTTGCGTCACTCGGGCTATGGGGGTGCATTTCAATTTGTTATCTATTGCATGTTTCTGATTGCCTAAAACTTTGATTATGTAATGCAATCAGTGAAACCACTTGAACTCAGGACTGCAATCTATTGAGACTGGAGTGGGAGTGAGGCCCCAGTAGCTGTGAATGAATCAAAGCTTTTAAATGCGTCGAACCGTCAGTTTTCACACTTGTACAAAGTTTCATTATTTATTGTGGAATTAGTTTGAGCCCCACTCGAACTCTGTCATGGCCTCATGGTCAGTGTTTAATATTACAGATGATGCTTGTATTGTATCAGTGTGGAGCTTCATCAAACATTAGTCATCGGAGGTGAGATTGTATTAAGAATAGCAACAACATTAAAAGTAGTATAATCAGTACTTTTATATTAACAATTCACCAAGTAATATGGGTATGAACTATACTGCAGACTTTGTGCTGCCTGTTCAGCATCAAATATCAGACAAATCAACCTCAGGTGCTGGAGATACAGTAACATTGAGACTTGAGTAGGTAAATTTCAAAGTCCTCATATCACTTTTTGTTATGTGATATTTTTTGGTGTTCCCACAGCTCAGATGCTGCAGACATCCCCAACTAAAACAGTTCATTTAATATTAAAGTAATTTACATTTTACAGCTACCCCTCATTTCTTTATATTTTGCTTCCAATGAAAATTCCTTGCCATTTTTTTTTCAAGTAAGCTTGAGCAGTAGTTCTCCAGGCTTTGTGAAGGTCTCTCATTTTCAGTCCGGTCCTTGTACCTGACCATTTTCAGAGGAAATTGTTTTTGTTTGCTAAGTTATTTAACACATCATTCAAATACAAAAAAGTGCACCTAACTCAAGGCATGAACCACAATTGTAACTACACCCAGCAAGCAATTTTACATTGTATCTTTAGGCAGTTTGTTGCTAGGAGCCTGTCACAGTTTGGTAGACATAAAATTATTTATTCATTTTCCAACAACAAGATGATTCCCAAAAAACTGCATTAGCTGACAAATTTGACTGTCGGGTTTTCTTTGTAATTATTGCAGGGTCTTTACCTTACAATATAAAGCACCTTAAGGTGACTGCTTATTGTGATTTGGCGCTGTATAAATAAAACTGAATTGAATTGAACTGAACTGAAATGATCTCAGCATGGTGTACAGTCAGTCCTTAAAAAAAATGAGGAAACTGGACAGCTGACGAATGAAAGAAGTGGCAGGCCTAAAAACCATCTGCAGCAGATGATATATATATATGAAAGTTATGTTCTTAAGAAATAGGAAACAAATCCAGTAAAGACCTGACACAGGACCTGAGAGATGTGATTGGCCCTTATACGGAGGAGAGAGGTACAGCAGTGAGTATCTACAGTATAGCCAACTGTAAAACACGGTGGAGGCTGTGTGAACACCACAGACAGGGGTGTTGGAGATCTTGTCAAAACTGATGGAGCTATGAAGTACCGTTAGATTTTGATCACGCCGTACCATCTGAAAAGCATATGATAGGCAACAGCTTCATTTTTCAGCACGACAGTGATCCCAAACACACTGTCAGTACAGTTAAAGAATACATGCAGAGAAAAACACATGATTGAACACCATCAGTCATAGACTGGTCTCCTCAGAGACCTCAACATTACTAAAGCAGTGTGAGATCATGCTGACAGAACAAAACAAAAGGCAGCCAAAATCCAAAGAAGAGCCTGGAGAACTGTTCCTGAAGACTACTTTAAGAAATTACACAAAACCTTGACAAAGAAAGTTTAGGCTGTATTGAAGAATAAAGGTGATTACACCAAATATTGATTTCATACATGTAGCTCGTTAGAATTGTACAGACTATGTAACTTTAATGTTTGTACGTTTCAATAAGTCACGGCACCTATTTCCCATCTTCCTATAAAACATAAAGAAACGAGTGGTGACAAAACTTTTCCAGAGTACCCTGTCTCCTGTTAACGAATTAAATATGAATAACTAGCTTCAGCTTCATTATTCCAACATTTCCTGTTTTGGGAGGTTTACTTGATGTTGATTGCCCCAAGTGCTGCCAAGAGACACACAGCCACTCTTGACCAAGCTGGAACACATGTTATCATGGAGACAAACTCAAACACAGATGATTTCATAGATGATTTGTATATAACTACACAGAAGAGTCAGCGCTCATTAATCACACGTCTTTAAAGTTCTAAGGTCAAAACACATAATAACATTGAAAGGCAGCCAGCTGTGTGAAGTGGATTTGTGTATACAGGAGCATTGCACATGGGCAGTCATATCCAAAACAAGGGACCAGTGTGTGACAGTGAGTTGAGGAGATGCACATGCCCTGGGTTTGCATCAGCTGTGATACAGCTGGGCTCTTGTCCTTGTTGGGTGCTGTTTGATTGCTACTAGGCTCTTTCAGCCCATCTGCACAGCCCTCTGTCATGAGGTTGTAAAGCAGAGTGGAAAATCCTCTTCAGCCTTCATTGTTAGTTTTGTCTGTGCTCTCTGTTCCCCATCAGTGTCGGAGCCTTTAGCTGGCTCCTTATCATGTAAACAAATGGTAGTGTCGCTTTGTATTTATACATCTTACACGCTCGGTTGCAAAGCTTTCTAGGTTTATAGTGTGTTGCTAAATTTTCCTGCTGCATCCAGATAAGATGTTTTATTCATGTTGAGCTTACTTGAAGATATGCAGAATTGAGCACTCATAAATATGTTTGTGTATATTTGTCTTTGTTAATTTAGGTCAAATGGAGTGGCAGTCAGGCAGAGTATGGTCTGGAGGGGGAGTTTCCAGAGATGCTCTTCACCATCAGCAGAGAAGGAGTCATTTATCTAAATGCCCCCTTGGACAGGGAGACACAAGACCAGGTCTGTACTGCAAGCCGAACATCTCCAGCACCTCAGATAAATGCCATTTTATGTTTAGTGTCAAAAATGTCTAAATTTATTCTTTTTTCTATGATTTCAGCTTTTATTTCAAAACTCTGGCTGTTCTGAACTGTACTGCTTTCTCTCCGTGTTTCACCTAACATCACAATGCCTGTTTACTCTTTTATTTAGAAGTTGGATCCACTCATTGCTCACTAAAATACTACACATACACAACATATACAGTAATGCATGTGTCAAGCACAAGGTCACCAACTTTGCCCAGGAAAGATATTAAGTGTACCAACACCCAGCTGTTGCACTGTTACTGATTCTGAGAATGAGACTTTTTGGTTTGAAAGAGGTGGAACCGAGCAACAGTATCAGACAGTCACCTGAAAAATCTGCAGTGACTGAGTTAAGGACAGACCCAGAGGATCCAAAAATATTGGTATAGTTTCTCCATAGTAGCAGGGAATGAATAATGAGGTATCAAGCTGCCTTGTAACTGATGTACTTTAAACTGATGCTTCAATCAGGTCATGGCGCTGCTGCAGGACACTTCAGCTCCTGTAGCCCAAAAGAGACCACTGACCTGCTTCAATATAGATAATTAAGGAAATAATTTATCAATTAGAAAACTCTAGAAAAGAGATGATCCATTCAGTTTTTACTGGTTATAATATTAAGGTAAAAAATGTTATTACTTATTTTTTCTCCTTTTGTTTCTTTAGCCTGTCGTGCCTGGCAGTTTTCACATTCAGAATAATAAATATAGTAGGAGAGAGGCAGATACACATACAGACATATATTCACATACCTATACAGATGCATATATATATATATATA
>VOQJ01010872.1:1349-23682 GCA_015052665.1 Apistogramma diplotaenia
TTTTACTGGATTGGGTGTGTGTTTTGGAACAGGTCAGCTGAAAAATGACTGCCCCCCCCCCCCCACCCCACCCCCCCTGTACATAGGGATAATGTACCAGGAAAACTGGCATCCATACTGGGGAATGACCCCATCCATGGGACTGTGGCAGCACTGGGCAGCTCCCTCGGTGAGTGACTGCTTCATGCAAAGTGTGTAAGAGAGAGTTATTGTAAAGCCTTCCGTCATTCATAGTAAAAATTCATGTATGCAAAAATGTAAATAAAGGATTATCTTATCTCATCTTACAGTAGTGTCATGTTGAGCTGTGTGGCAGGCCGGATCAGATCCCTGAATGCAGACTCGCAGATGGACGTAAACTTAAAAGTAGTTTATTAAGGAATGACGTGAAACAATAAACTCAGCTACACTGGAGCTGGACAGATGCCAGAAACAGGCAGAGTGACACACAGCGAGGTGAACACTGACGATGATGCAACAAAGAACCGACAGAGACCGAGGACTTAAATACAACTGCAGGAAAACAAGCGGCTCGGGAACAGGTGGACGCATAGCAGGAAGTAATTAAATAAGATGAGTCCAGGAAGTACACTTAATACAAGACATACGAGACCGAGACTGACAAAGTAAAACAGGAAACGAGCAGGCACGGGACAGAGATGCAGACTAGTCACAACACTGGGAATAAAACTCAATGCAAAAACACATGAGGCAAGACACATGATGGATGTCATGTGAATGAAACAGACACTACAACACAGAGACACAGGGACAAAGGGAACAAGAAAGTCAATACGTCAATAGTCAAACAATATGAATTGCGTAGGTTCTCAGTCACCACGTAGCCTCTGGAGCTTTAAAAAATGTGTGTGGACTTCTCTAAGCTTATTGAAACTCTTTCATCTCTCATCCAGAAGCCTTTCAGATAAATTTGTTTGGAAATGTTAAAGCGCAAAAGCATCAAGCACAGGATGGTTTATAATTAGCTGTCTCTACATATAGAAAAGCTTCTTTAATTTATCTGAATGCACTAAAAACTAGAGAGTTGTTTTACAAGTGGTTCTTTTGTTTGAATTTGCACTGCCTCTTATGTGCTAATCAGTCATATCACAGCAACCTTGGTCTGCCATGCCTGCAGCCAGCCAACCACTACAAGGCGAGCGGCCATTATGTCTAATGAGAACAACTTTTCAAATATTTTCTTTGGAAATTAGAAGAGGGCTCTGTCGGTATTGTGTAATGTATTGCTTGTTTATCAGCGACTAAAAAATCTGTTTCCAAATACTATCGACATTGAAATGTAAAACCTGGAAAATGATTTACAGCCTGTAGATGGCGATGGAAAAAGAATTTTAAAAAGGCATCCTTCACAGCATTTCTCTTATGTATAATCCAAACTTTTTGCACCTATAGTGGAACGTCAGAAGAATATAAAATGCAACACGGATCCTGCTATGACATCCCAGTTACATCAATAATAGAGATAGAAAGAGCAGCATATGATGGATCGGGAAGCTGCAAATTAAAATAGCACTGTATTTCAGCAGTGTAACACTGAGAAGTACTGGGCCATGCTGGTTCTGTTGTAAAGCTGAAAGAATATGATTGGATCTCACCTGTCAGCTGATGGCCAAAACATTTTTGAATGATGTAAACAAGAAAAGAGACAAGGGGTGACCTCCAGAGCAGAACCATTGCAGAACATGGCAAAAACTGCAATTGGTCCGGGTGCCACGTGAGTCAGGCCCCACAGACTCCAATGTTAAAGCTTTGCTCAGCTGTACAGCATTAAAAAAATGCATTCACTGCTTGGTACAGAAACCAGTTCTGTACTCCATGGATAGTTTCCCCCCAAAGCTCGTCCACCTGGTTAACTGAGTTAGGAGCATGTTCTGACCGGTGTCTGGTCCAGTTCAGAGAGTAAGCGGCGAGTGTCTACAGACCAATCGGTGTCATCCATGCAAACTACGGGCAACTGTGACCAAAACAATCACAAAGAGGTTTTTGGTGTAGTACTGTACACCTCCTTGTGACCAGCGGCACTCAAGTGACAAACCACTAAGCAAATTGTCATGACTAGGCGTTACCAGATGCCAGGTGTTTCGCCGACAGTTCTCCTGGCTTGTGTCATCAAGGTTGCTAGCATTAGCTGATAAGTTAGCATTTTATCCACATAAGATTACTTCTTCAAAAAACAGATACTGGCAGCGAAAAATGCTAATGCTAAGGCTTCAAAATGCCACATCTATGTTTTATGCTGTCTATGAAAAGAAAACTCAACGCTGTTATAAACATTATTTCTTTTTTAATATAACTGAATTCAATAAGTTAACTTACTGAATTAAATGAAAAAAGTTCTTTCCTTTCCTCCACTAGAAACATTTTTTTCAACAAATCCACATGCTGTATTTCTCCATTTCAAAATGACAGTAATAATAATAAGAAAAACAACCATCATGTTCCAGCACTGGTTGTGATAGAGAACGTATGTGTGGAAACAAACCAGACCACCAGTGCTTCTGCCAACACTTCTCTCTAGATTGTTCATCCCATTCAGTGGTGTCACCCTCAGCTAAGAAACACGAGGATCTAATAAAAAAGATAGCTTCCGTCCTCTCACTGGTCATGTTTTCCATGTATGTACTTTGCATGTGGCTGTTGTTAAGTTCTCTGTGTTGGAAGAAATTTTTAAAAAATGCTCGTTTGCATCATCACCTCACCCAAAATCTCAAGCAAAAAGTAATTCTCTTGTTTCTAAGGCTGCAAACTATTCAGGCGGTGCAAAATGCCCTCCATACACTTCTGGAAAGTTCTCCTGTCATTACTTACATGTATTTAAAAAAAGTGGATTCCCACAGAGTGATTTGGCAACTGTGGCTTTCTGCCCAGCTCAATCAGTGCCAACCAGTGATTGTGATCATCTTTTTTCATGTTCAGCTGAGAGGTCTGAGGCTATAAAAGCCTTAGGCAAATCATGACTTGTGAATCACCTTTAACTGCCCTGCTGTTATACACGTGGTTGCAAAGGCACAGTACCAAACCATGCCTGTCTTTCAGCATCTGATGATCTTTTTACCATAAACTCCACAGTAAGCATGAACACCACTGGACACGTTTCTTTCTACAGCTGTGCAGTATTTTATTTGATTATATTTTTTTCAGGTTGGTGCACACATGGTTTTTAACAGCTGAGTTACACAAAGTCCCTCCTCTGCTCTTCAGCATAACATTATTTTCATATTTGCAAATTCTAACTACAGAGTGCGGGTGGAAAGGAGTTTCTCCTGTGATGAACCAGGTCATCCTCTGATCTGAGAGGTTGCGGTTTAATCTCAGCCTCCTCTGGTTTGAATCATGTAGTGTATTGGGGCAGCATGTGTGTGTGTGTCAGAGCAGTGTGTTAATGGTCTTTGTGAATGGATACATGTACATGTGACTTGTATTTAAAAGCACTTAAGACTGTTCAGAAAGAGAGTCCGTGTCCATACAAGAGATGTACATAGTCCCCAACATCCAGCATTTCCTCTGGCCATATTGGCTTTCTTTTCTTTCTGGTTACAGATGAAAAACAGCTTGAAATGATATGTCATATTTATTTTTAACACTGGAAAGGCATGCTGCAGTAATTATAGCTGCAACCCTGCTGTGCAAAACATGCACACATCACAATTATACAAGTTGCTGGTGAAGGCCAAATTAAAAATAAGTGTCAACATTGTGAAGTAGAGAAAAGAGATTCCAATTATCCTTTTTTTTTTTTCACTTTGAGCAAATGACACACAGCAGCATGAGCAGGAATACAACTGATCTCAGTTTTAAGACTCAAGCAACAAAAAGTCCCTCCCTTATCTGATGCACAGCTAAATTCTGCAACAGGATACAACTTAAACATGTTAAAGGATTAAGAAAAGGGTGCATGAACTTTATGATCATGATTCCTTTATTCAATTGTCCAATTTGCCTGGCTTCATGCCAGGTACTGTGTTTGTCATTTGCTCCTAACTGGCACAAATAGGTGGATCTTTCATGGATCTTTCAGTGGGAGTATCTTCTATTTCCTGGATCTAAGCGTTTCTGATGATTTCCAGGTTTGATACAGTAGTATTTTATTTATAAAATAAAATTTAGTTTGTAGTATAAATATTCTTATAATGTAACAGCAACCCCTGTAGGTGTTGACTATTTGATTGCCTTGTTCAGAGTTAAAACTTAAGCAATACCAAATGTCATGAATACTGTATGAATATCTGTAATGACACTATCAGCACAGGTCTGTATCAGCCAGCACTTCTGCTGAGCATTTTGATCTCCTGACAAGTATTTTGCTCAAGTAACCATTCAGTTTATCATTGTACAAGCGTTAGGAGTTAATGTGTATAAGTTACTGACACTCTTTTTCATACACTGAACCCTGTTTTCTGACCAGTTTAAGGTCAATATTTAAATGAGCATTGATTCTGCAGTGTTGGTGCAGGTAGGTCACTGTGATAGCCACAGCTGTAGCCACACACTCTGAAGCTGCCAAACTGTTGGATAAAAAAAAAAATCATTTTTTTAGTCGTGCATACATAAAAAAAACCTCAGCTGCTTCTCTCTGCTCTGTGAGCTCGATCTGTCATATAAAAAGCAAAGAACCACAAAAATACAGAGTACAGAGACTGTGGCAGCCTTAGTAACCATAGCAAAAATAATTATTATTATGTATACCACATGGGTACCATTACATCAATACAAGAGCTGCAGGCGTCTATTTTCATTAAAGCCTCTAAACATGATAAAATCAGGTTACTACAATGTAATATAATTGCGTAATGTTGAAGGTTATGATTTACCCTATTGCCATGGCAACTCCGAAAACAGAGACCTCAGATCACTGATGTTCAGCATGACCTCAGTGGTCGTCTATATGGTTGTGGAATTTCTTCACAAAGAATTCAGCATTTAAGAAACAAAACCTGGACCATCTGATAAATTTGGGATATTGAACTCTTTCATATACTAGTAAAAAAAAGTGTTTTAAATCGTTTTCATAGACCAACGCTGCATAGAAGATGTTTACTATGAGGCATGGCTGCCTCTGGATGTGATGCAAGCAGTCATCTGTTTGTGTATGGACTGCAAAGATGTCTGGATCTGTTGTGGAGAAATCCAGTCCTGCAATGGTTATTGGCTGTGGCTGCCGCTGTGTGTATAGTTAACAAATGATCAATCTCACCTCTGACTAAAACCAAAACTCCTCTCAGAAAATGTTTGGGTTTTCTGCGATATTAAAATCATGTCCTGAGAAATAGATTCAAAATAAAGAACAATATTTCCTTTTTTTGACTTGTACAGTATGTGCACAGTCATTTAAAGTCATTTAGCTAACTGGGTAGTAAGGCTCAGGAGGCTTATTGGATAATCAGAAGGTCAGCTTCAGTATCCTCAATAAATACAGTCTATCTAAGGGTTTCGCTGTTAGCCTCTCATCTCGCAGCACTCCCTGACATTATTTGCAGTGCCAAGTCAGCTTTTTGTGCTCTTGACCTTTTTATGCATGACAATGTTTTCTATGGCCTGTCTCCAACATTCACTAGTGGTCTTTTCATGCTCAGTAAAGCCTGTATTCTGCGCAGTTTACTAGTGTCTTATACCCCTGAAACCATGAAGCTAGTCTTGTGTGGATGATCACACTGGAGTTATCCATGCAGCTGTTGTCACTCCTTCCCCTGACCTTTGTAAACTACGGCTCAATATCATTTTGAGAAATCAAGCCCATCAGTTGTTTTTTTCCTATTAGAATATGACCCAGCTGAAATTTCACAGCACTAGAAAAATAGATGGTTTAAATTATAGTTTATTTTTAAATGGAGTTCCTTTTGTTCAATTACCCATGTGACTGCCTGAGAAACGTGTTGCTTCAGCTCTCACTGACAGCTATTTTGCTGAATGAGACTGCAGTTTGAAGTGTTTTGTGCATTGTTGTCTCTTTGTTTGCTCGAGACAGAATTTTCCAGGGAAGCATGTGGTTTCATACTTTTTCTGTCAGTCGCATCTGATTAGCTCGAGGACCAGCAATGTGTGTTTTTCTTATTATGCTGTTTAGCATTGTTTAGATAAAAGTTTTGGAGACATGAATTGTTTTTTGGAAAGAATCTACAACTTGCCAAGAAAGAAACACACTGATAGAATCAGGGCTGTCGTCAATTGTTTTGGCATTGTTGCCGGTATAATTCATGTGAACAAAGTGGAAGGAAGACAAGAAATGACTTCAACCTTTTGATCCTTAGATTGCGGGGCAGTGACTCGAATAAATTCGTACTACAGCACATCTGGTTAATTTTATGTGGCTTCATGTGGATTTCACTGGCATATTTCTAACATTAAATCGGATTTGAACCAGTCAGAGATGATTTTTTATTCACACTGACAATCCTGCAGATTGCTCAGACATCTGATATTTCATAAGTTATTCCACAACATTTATGCAGTTGATGGCAAGAATTGAACACAGGCTTTAAAGACAGGCAACATGTTTTTGTCCTTTCATATTCATTGCATCGTAGTCCAGTGGTCTGAGATGGCATTGGACCCCAGCACCTTTAAGCTGTGTTTTTAGCTCATCCTGCTTAAGGACTAAAAGGCTTTGCAATAGCAGTCACCCACCTGTCTATGCACAGTTCACAAGAAATTTAAGTGAAACTTGTGCACAATGATCACCTAATAGGTTTTCACCCAAACTGGACTTAAGTTCAACGACAAGGTCAGCTTTTCAATTTTCACAACTTCTCCGAGGCTTTTGGTCAGAGTTTCGTGAAACAGGATTAATTTGACCTGGATATGACCGAGACCAGAGCCAGGACTGATTTGTGATAGAAAGATAGCAGCAAGAGCGGAAAGAGGCTGTGGCCAGTCACGATTCTTTGGACCAGTTCGGGTGAGTAGTGGTATAAAGGTTCCACATGTGACATCATGTACACATTGCTTGAGAGTTGCACCATATTTGATGTGATACTACCACTGATGTTGAGGGATAAATGAGTATTCCCACACTGGTGGGTGGATGTTTCTGGCTCTTGCTTGCTGAAAATGATCACGAAGAGGGGGTGGCACTAAAAATCTCATCATAATTGCTTTGATCACTAGCAGATTGGTACGGTCATCTGAAGTCACTGAAGATGCTCATTTGTCTGCAAACACTTGCACAAACAGGAAACAGAGAACCTTTGACTTCAAAGTAAAAGCTGTGCCATAGCACCGCAGCTAACATGGTTCAAAAGGCACAGTTTTACCTTTGAAGGCGAACGGTCTCAGTCTCTGGTTTGTTTTGCACTCTTAGCAGTTTCACTACCACTCAGAGAGTAAACAGACACTCCACACCGTAGTGGGAGAGGCTCCTGCAACGCTCGCTCGGACACCGGACAGAGCTAGAGGAAGTTACGCTTTACATAGAGGCTACATGGAGGAATTGTGAGGAAAAAGTGTCTGCAGTTTGCCACACAATGCATCTGCTAGCTTAAAATGCCAACAACCTCCAGCAACTGGTTGGGGAAGACAGTTGGCAAGTGGTTGCTGGAGTTTTCCCTCATGACTGGTGGTTGTCAGATGATCCCCAACAGGCTTCTAGGCCTGTGTGACTATGTGACCCTATTGTCACCATTAGATCTAAATTGGCAGACAAATTAATGTCATGTGGTAAGAAGTAACATGACTGCAACGCCTCAATGAGAAGCAAAAATGTCCAGCAGCGGATTGTGGTGGTGCAAAGAACTGAATGGACTTCATCCTGGAAGAAGAAAGTGAAGTGAAGTCCTGTGAAGTCAAATGTTAGTACAAATGTGATTCTAGGTCAGACGAATGACTGTGCTGTGCTTTCTGCCTTTTCTAGACTTATCCCTACTGCTGTTCTAACCATCAAGATGCGTCCAAACTTTTCTACTGTGGTCAAAAAGATTCGTCTTCTTCTGTTAGATGTGGTTGGCATTATGCATCTAAAAGACGAAAAGAAAAAAAAACAAAGGACAAATTTCAGAAAGCAAAACTAATGAAAATGACCCTTAAATCATTCCACTAATTCGGGATTTATTGATGCATGTGTTTCCCATTCACCTCCCTCATCTAATCTCATTAAAAGTTTGCCACAAGTCAAGCTCCTTCAAATCCATTACTTTATAACTCATTTAGTTAACAGACAGATGTATTGACAGATGTTGTCATGCAGTAGTGAACACAGTGTTTACCCCCACTGTGGGCAGGGAACACTTGGTCTTGATGACTAATCTAATAAAAGTGAAATATGAAGCTGTCTGCATCTGTCAGGATGTGTTTTCCCCCACTTTTGCTCTGTGTGTGTGCGTGTGCGGTCAGAGCAGTTTTTTCGGGGTCCATCAGGAAGTGTCTCTCCATTTTATGTGTACTAGCTGTACTAACTGTAAACAACTCCCCTGATCCCACAGATATCTGCAGAAATTTGAAACAATTATCTGTGAAACGAAAAGCACATATCATCAATACTTCTACAAAAAGTAGACAAATTAAACCTGAATAGCATATTTCTTTTATCATCTTCTTTGTCTTTCAGTGACTCATTGGTTCAGACATGTTGACAGTACAGTTAATACTGAGCAGATCCCCATGCCTTGTCAGTGTAGGTTTGCAGAGGAACCACATGTAAGGCAACAAAGCTCATGTGATTAGTTTAGTAAACTTGAGCTCAAGCCCAGCTGACTGAAACTTATTTAGGGTCACGAAAGTTGGTGTACATGAGAGAGGAAAACAACTTTTACAAAGGATCTAGATTTTTTTTTAGCAAAACACAGACATGTTGTGAAATTGTGGTTGCTTTTCTGTCTGGACGTTTGTGCAGTGCTTCATTTTGACATGAGAGGTAAAGAATCTCTGACTGGAATGAATTTCCTTTCTTCTTGCAAACCATTAAATTTTTAAATTGTTGGAAGCAACGCAGCGCAAACAGTGAGGCGACGCAAATGGAAAATTCCTGAGGCGGGATGAAGGACTAATATTGTAACAAACTGCAAAGAATGATGTATGCGGAAGAGTAATAAAAATCACCTGAACTTACCTCTAAATTAACAACAACAAAATGAAGCACACAGAAGTGTTTCACAGGAATAATAATAACAGAAAACAGGTAGATAAAAGAGCAATGGGAACGGGAAACTCTGACACTGCAGAAATGAGTCACAGAAAATGGGTTGACGATGGGAGAGCACAGAAAAACAAAGAGAGGTTTTTGAGTGCAGCTTGAAGAGGTTTCCAAGGAAAGTTGCGCGCCAGATCAGAGAAGAAAAATGAAGGGAGTTCATCAATGTAGCAGAAAGAATGCCGGGCCTTTTAAAGTGCCGGTTAAAAAGCAAACAGCGAGGTGGTGATCCCAGCGATGTGCAGGAAAATGATGCAGAAACCAGACTTTTGAAAAACAAAAAATGTCTGCACATGCACTAAAACAACATTTCAAGTAGTTTTGCACCCACCACAAACAGAACGACTCAGCCAAGACGTCAGCGTGGTTGTCAGGTTCGTTGACAGATTAACAGTAAGAAATATTAATCAAGTCAACAGTAGTTTACAAGATCATGATCCTGGCAGGTGTCAGAGATTTTTGAATTGCTTGGATCAAACATCAAATGGACTTCAGCCCACCAGCTCTGCACAGGCGCCTTAATTGAAACCAGTAATTAGAACATGCCTGAAGAGGAGAGTCTCCTGTTGTGTGTTATGACAAAAAATAACCAACTGTGGGAAAGCACCTGATTCTCAGCTTAACATGAACAACACGTTTTAAGGTTTTGATGTGGCGAAAGAACAAACTAAATGAAAATGAGCAATCATTAAAAAGTACCAGCATTCGTACACAGTTTCCTTTATCAAGTCAGCTGAATTTCCCATGAAACTGAGATCGCTGCTCTCTGCTGCTGCTGATGGATGATCCTCATCTGGCTCTAATATCCTATCCAAAAACGTCATTGCGCGTAATCCCCCTTTCTAAAATGAGCACCACACACAGCCTTGTTTTTGATTACCGATGGAGCAGTGAGAGCTTGTCTCCTCACCTGCATCAAACACATCCAGCACACTGGCTGGAGTCTGTGCAATGTGTTTAGAGTTCCTCATGAAAATAAAATTTTGGGTGCAGCTGGATATAAATATCTTACCTCCACATGTTTCCAAGCAAATAATTAGTTTTAGTCATTTATATGAACCAGTCTTTTAAATAGCCAATGGGGAGAGATTGCTCTGTGTAATTGACGGAGAGCGTTTCTCTGAAGTCTGCGGCACAACAATAATTCTTTATTATCACATTTGCCTAAATCTGCTGTTTGTTTTGTTGTCAGATTTTCTTTATTAGTTTATTATGGACTTCTTGATTTCTTAAATGCTGAAAATTAGGCCCATGTGTTGTGATAATTTAACTAACAACTAATGAGACCAAAAAAGTTTGTTTTTATTGTTACCAGACTAACCATTCCCATGTTTTGCTCGAAATGCCATGATACATAACAAACACTCAGATGTATAATAGGAATACCATAATCCCCACTGCGAATGATGACTCCAGTCAACAGATCTGAAAGCGGTGTTGAAACTTGGGGCCCGATATCAGGACGGCCACTGTGTAGTCATTAAGCACTTATACGGCTTGAGTGCTGTGGGTGGACAGGAGCGCTATTACATTTTATATTTCATCTTAAAGTTAATAAGTTAAAAGAAGTGTATGTTTGAAATGCTGAACTATTCCTTTAAATAAGCATTTCTTCGAGCAAAGCTGGGATGAACCCGGCAGGCAGAAAGTGATGGTGTGTTTCATTTATTTATGGTCAAATCCAGGACTGCTATCAGGTCTCTGCTAGTGTTATATCTGGCTGTGAGTCCTGCAACGCTGCTAATCGCACTAACCACAGGTCCTTGAGGGGGGAGGTCGGCATTTTTGACCTCAGCAGGGAATATTTTTTCAAGGCTTTCCAGAAGTCGGATTCTGAAAATTTAAAAAAAAAAAAAAGGAAAAGAAATATAACTTGATAAAATGCAATTTTCATAGAAAAATTCTATAATAAATTTCCTTTCACATAACTCAACTGTTTGTTTTTTTGTGCAGAGAGGGTTGTTAGGAAATTTGAGGCTGTCTTGCCAAATGCTGGTCTCGGCTCATACCGCCATTGCTATTAGATATCACTGGAGGAGGTCTGGCCACAGACCTGAGCTGAGTAATCCATCTCCAAGTATGAAGGCGCATGTGCTTTTATTACCACTGAACCTGTACAGTGATAATAAAAGCGCAGGTATTTTTTATTTTTATTTTGATGGCCCACCCATCGCAGCTATAACTGTTCTGGGAAGAGTGTTTATAGGAATTTTTAACCATTCCTCCAGAAGTGCATTTGTGAGGTCAGGCACTGATGTTGGATGAAATTTTCCGAAATGGTCTTGGTGTGCTGAACATTAAGAGTTCCTTTCACGGGAACTAAAGGGCCGAGCCCAACTCCTGAACAACCCCACACCATAATCCCCCTGCACCACACTTTACACTTGGAACAATGTGGTCAGACAAGCACCGTTCCCATGGCCAAAGCCAGATGGAGAAGCGTGATTCGTTACTCCAGAGAACATATCTGGATGCAGCGGCTCGGCCACAGAAACCCATTACATGAAGCTCTCTACACACTGCTTTGAGCTAATCTGAAGGCCACATGGCGAGCTCTGTTTACTATCCCCCTCAGCATCCACTGATCCCACTCTGTCATTTTATGTTGCCTAAAAACACCTGAATTCAATCATTTAAAAGGGTGAGTGAATACTTTTGGCACTGTAGTGTATTATACATGGTGGTTGCTGCTGGCGTTTCACAGTGATCTCTACTCACTGCTTTTCTGCCTCTAACTTTGTAACGTGTCTTCCACAGGCTCTGAGCAGAGCTGCCCACATCTGTTTGCCTTTTAAAAGATAAAACCCTTATTTTCATGCACCCTCTACAACAGGAACCACGTGTTTATTATCAGCTGATTTTACGTTTTATGTCACAGCCTGTTGATTGCTCAACTTTTCATTGTTTGACAGTTTTGCAAGCAAATATGATAAACATTACCGACTTCGAGATCATTTCTTACCTTTTTCTGTGAGGTATTTTTACTTATCAAAGCGTTAATGAACGATTTGGCTCTGTTTAGACTGGTGGCTACTTTGACACTTATAGATCAGACATAACAGTGAAAACTTAGAAGGGAATAAACTATTCTAGAATAATTTCTTCGTTGTACTGGCTACATAATAATGCACCAGATATTCTAAATTATCTCTGCAGCATTAACTTTTTATAGGGCAATTCTAATTTCCAACCCCAGACTGTTGGAGCATATTAAAAGCTGCTTTCAGCTGCTCCTTTATTCACAACCACAGCAGGTAGCTCCTCATGTATTACTTGGCAGATTTTTTAAATGCTGGAGGCACTTAGTGAGCTTTTTGCTTGTTCGACAAATATGTAAACCAATATACTGTTGGAGGATATTGCATTACTGTTGGGTTTTGTTTAGTTTTTTACTTGCTAGATAACGGGCTGAAGAACAGCTGCACATTTTTGAGTTCATGGATACTACAAGAAATCAGGGTGTTACTTTTGATCAGGCGCTCACTTTGGAGAAGCAGATTAATGGTCTTGTAAAAAACTTTTTTTTCTATCATCTGCTCAGCATTGCTCCTCTTAAATATGTTGTTCTCAAAGCGAAATGGAAATGGTTATACATGCATTTATTTCATCTCGCCTTGACTATTGTAATTCACTATGTCTGTCTGAACAAATCATCACTGGATCGTCTACAAATGGTCCAAAATGCTGCTGCAAGACTTCTCACCGGGTCTCCTAAAAGGTCCCATGCAACACTAATTTTGGCTTCTTCACATTGGCTCCCAATGAGGTTCAGGATTCACTTCAAGGTGCTGGTGATCAGTGTCACTAGATTTAAGATGTGTAGACTCTTTTGATATTTTTAAACAGAAACTGAAGACTCACATGTGCAGGTTGGCTTTTATTTAATTCCATTTTTCCATTTTAGATGCTTCATTTTATTACGTATTGTAAAACACATGTGAACTGTGTCCTTGTAAAGCGCTATAGAAATTAACTTTACTTACTGTACTGAACTATATGCAGTGCCATTAGCATGGGTAACAATTGTGCTCTTTCACTACCTTCTAATCTTCAGTATATTAACTGTGAATCACTGTTGCCCTTTCAAAGCAGCCAAATTCATTTCAAATATCTGAATTCAAACTATCAGCATTTGTTCCATAGACAAGCACCAACAAGTCAACATTTGTATATGTGAGAAATTTAGTGTAAGCTGTCTTTCCCATTCCACTACTGGTATCACGAGACGATGTGTGCAGCCCTTTCAGGCACTCAAAGTAGTCCAACTCCTCCAGGCTGCAGCTACAAGATGGTTTGCTAGTGAGAAGAAGATGCCAGGAGTTGGGCTGTTATACGAGGTGGGCAGGAGCACTGAAGCACTGTTACTCTGTGCAAGGAGGAACAAGAGTAGGACGACTAAAGCCCCACAAAATAATGTGTATGTTTCTAACAAAGCTGTCAGAAAGAGACAGTTTCACACACGCTCACAGCCCTGCACCAGTGATCATTTGTTTTCTTAATCTTTTGGAGCAGCGAGAGCTACTTGAGACGTGACGAGCAGAAAAAGAATGAAGTTACAGTTTAGACTGAAGTATTAGAGTCTAAAATATGATTCTAGTAGCCGTAATATTATTTCCTGCTCAGGCCAAAGAGGACATGAGCCACTGAGGGAGACGTCTGCAGGGCATCACAGGCACTTTGAGCAAGTAATCCAATCACATTAGCCAGCAGGATTAGTGCCTAGCTTGTTGTGTTAACGAGATGGCTTCATTCACATTAAATATACATAAAAGGAGCCATTCATGAAGTTAGTTGAAGTGGGGCACAATTTCCTGTACTAGAGTTTACTGTGCCTCGTGATTATTTTGTATTGGAGTGAATGAGATTTACAGATGAGAAAAGGGCTGCTTTGCTTAGTGGCCAACGCACTGTAACAGATGAGTGGAACTTTCTCTGCTCTGTTCACATGTATCCCAGGAAGGCATGACAACGTCAACATGAGCAAGCAAGAACAATACTGGGCAGCCATACTGTACCTATTCTCACATGTGCTTTTCCTTAATTAAATTTAATAAACGTGTTTTTTAAATTATGTCCCGTCTCCCAATGATACATCGATTAATCAAGAAAATAAACAATAAAAACGAAATAATTGCTAGCAGTGCAGGTTTTGTTTCATCATGAAAGTGATCAAATTCAGGCTCAAATTCTGCTGCATCCTGAAGCTGAGTAACTTAACCAAAAAGCCACATAAATGATTTATTACAGATTATACAAAATAGGGGAAATGCCTTTTTCTGTATGAAAATGCAGAGCCTCTCCTGTGTTGTCTGAAACACATAACTACAACAATCTCACATGCACTCCCCCCTGTTAGATCCCAACAGTCTGAAGTAAAGGCTCAAGTACCTTAACGGACATTAAAATGGTCTTTCCATTCTTGATGCTCACTAATGGCAGGGGACACCATTGGGAAAGAAAGCCTGGCTTCACAGTTGTCATCCAGTTGCACAGACAGAATTTCAGTGTCTAGCTGATCTGAGGGGCCCAGGCAGGGGCATGCTGACTTCAGCTGCAGTCCAAACCGGCAGCTTTACTGATCTCAGGCCAAGCTTTACTTCAAGCTGTGGCCCAATTTAACACAGTTTGCTTCGCATAGAGCTGACTGCAGGCAGGCAGACGACAGTGAGATAATGAAGGAGCTAAGAAATAATGAGAGACAGGAGTGACGTGCACACACACACACACACACACACGAGTGCTGTGTAACTCGAGTGTGCTGTTAATACGCACTGAAGCACCCATACGAGAGTCTCCCCTCTGGAATGGAAGAGCAGTTTCAGTCATCGGTCTTAGAAATCTCCCATTATAATCCAGTGGATATTCAACCCCGATCGTAATGATGATCATGTCTAAAACAGGAGAAAAACAGTCTCTTTATATCACGTTATTAATTTGTTAAAATTTGCTATCTGTTAAAAGTGGCATTGTGGAGCAGAAATAAAGCAGATTTTGTCTTCTGATGTGATTAATTTTTCCAAACCATAACCACAAGAGAGTCTGGCTGTTGCTATCAGAGGTGGGGTTTTTTTCCCAGTTATGTTCTGTAAAATACTTCAACATTGATTTTTTAAAAAGTGGCTTGTTAGACACAGTACATCGCTGCTATGCTTTACTTGCTTGCAGACTTTTTTATCATTAAAAATATCTAGAAATGTACTTATTGGGTGTTTTTTTTCTCCTTTAGTTCCTTCTTTTTAACTGGCTAAGGAGACCTCCTGTTTACCAGACTCATAAATGGATGGTGCATTTCATGGTCAATAGGAAACCCATTGCTATTCAGTGCCAGCGTCTGATGTAATTGCCATAATTAAAAACAGGTCAAATAAGCTTGCTGACTTGTTAGTGCCACTGCAATCTGCAACAAACAACTCCATTAAAAGATCGATTGTAAACCACGCAGAAGCTTCACTGCTTCTCTGAGCTTCCCTTTCACCACACCAGTGTGGCTGTGCAGCACAAGGCAAAAATATTTTCTAAATCAGACACAGGAGCTGTGCTACATTCAAAACATTTCAGAGAACAAATAATCTGCTTTTATGCCAGATTAGTGATGTAATGGGCTTTGTGGTGTATGGGAAATCTTTAAACATGCAAAAGATGTTGAATTCATTTAACCATGCAAATGGCATCTGCTTATGTGGCATTAAAGACACAGATTTTATTCTGAAATCCTAGAAACACATTCAACAGGTCAAAGTGTAACTTCTGGCAGTGTTCCTGAGCCCATGCAGTGATTTCCGTGACAGAATCAAGTCTGTTTTTAATGCGATGCTGCCCGAGGACCCCAAGATGACGGGCATCTGATACAGATTTTTGGATTTGTTCCTTGTGTGCAATGATTTCTCTGGAGATTTCTCTCTGTTTATACTGTATTATGTACTGTTGTTTTAAAATCTTCACAATTTTCTGTTTGGAAACGTTATTCTGAAATGATTCCACATTTAGTTGGTACAGTGATTTGCAGACCGGTGAAGCTCTGATGAACTCTGATGATCTTTTTATACTTGATCATGTCACTGACCTGTTGCCAGTTAATCTAGTTAATTGCAACATGTACGTCCAGCTCAAGCTGCTCTTCAGCAGCTTTTCCAGCCTTTTGTTGCCCTGTACTAACTTTTTTGAGACCTCTTGCTGCCATCAAATTTAAAATGAGCTTCTTTTTTTTTTTTGAAATAGTAAAATGCCTGTGATGGAATGGCGCTGTGAATAAAATCTTTTTTTACTCTAAGATGCAGAAATGAGAATTTGGCATATTTAATGTTGTCAACAATTTCTATGACCATCTCAGGAACCTCTTGAGGGAATTTCATCTCACTTCGCAACACAAAAGACTCAAGAATTCATCCGTCTCAGGCCATTCTAGTTACTGTTACATCATAATCTTGATTATTCAGCACCATAATAGTCATATGGTATGGTTTTTATGCTTTTATTACAGATTATTCTAGGGTTTTTAGCTTTGATGATGATTAATTAGTTCCAGTATGAGAAGCAGCAGGGAACCTTTCATATGACTGTGCTGCACATTGAACAGACTGAATAATTCTTAACTTTCTGGCTGTAAAAGCTGTAAAAAGGAGTTCGCTCCGGGCTATTTGCAGTCTGCTCTTCCAGCTGAGGAAAGAAAACTGAAAGTGTGGATGGCAGAGTTGCTAATCTGTATTAGAAAGGAACCCCAAAAAAGTGCTCGCTGACAAAGTCGACTTTTCAGCAGAAAGCCTTTCTAAAGACATGGGTATTTATCACTCCATGATTTGTCTCCCTCCGAGTGTGCATCTTTAAAAAGATCACACCATGAGGACAATGTGAAATCCTATGATTAACGTACTGTAGTTTGCAAAGCACCAACTGGATGAGCCACACCTCTACGACAGTTGTCCCTGCCCCTGAACACAAGCATTGATTACTCACCCGAAGCCGCTCCTCCCGCTCATTCACTGCCACATCGTTATGGCACTTACACAGTAGTGCTGTTTAAGCTCCCAAGTGTTTCGACTCACTCAATTAACTCCTTGTATTTTGTTCGTCACACCTGTGTCGTCATACTCTTCTCCTCTGTGCAGAAGCCTGCTCGTGTGTCAGTTTCAATCTGTGACATTCTGGAAATAACTCTGCTCCGGACCGTCCACCTCCCCCTTCTTGCCCTACATTGTACTTTTATTTTTTAGTTCTGTAATATACCAGTTGAACTTGTATCCAGTCTCCCATTCTGTATATAGATGCCAAAAGTGCACAACATTCTTGGAGGAATAAAGAAACTCTACACAAACACCAACATGTCTGTGAAGCAGTGAAGACTGAAGGAGGGAGGATCAAACTGCTGCCTTGAGGCCTGAACGCCTTGCAGTCACTGAGGGAAAGTGAACGTTTTCCTGCCTGCAGTGTGAGCGATTACTCAGTGTGCGTGTCTTAACTGAGATAAAGATCAGAACATAATTTCTGAGTAATCAGTAAGTCCAAAAATAAATTCTAACATATATTCTTGTAATTGTATCTATCCACATACCACAAATTTAGAAAAACATTACTGCATGCACCTTTACTATTCTTTGACCCTTGACTCAGATGAGAAATGACTTCTATAAAAGGGCAAAATGGATAAACATAAAACTTGACTGTCTGGGGGAGGAGAGCAGCCAGAAGGCAATATTTCCACTATGACAAAATGTGGAGATGATAAAAAAAAATAATATCCATATGTTTAGAGACGAGCTGTGTGTTCATCATTGGTGCTGCAGTGTCACACGAAACAGCCACTAACATTTTCAACACAAATGTTTGCATCATTAATATCGCAACCAGAGGATAATAAAAATCACTAGAAAGAAGAAAAAAAACCTGGGGGCTGTTTGACCCTGATGTCTCGGGGAAGGGAGAGGGACACACAGGATTTAACAGCCCTAAAACTGCAGTCACACAACGGGCTTTAATGACTGAAAACGAACTGAAGGGGGAAAAAAATCTGCTTACAATCAGGCCACTGTTGTTAAAACTAACACAGAGTGTTCATAAGCACGCAACAGCAACAACAGAGTTGGACTGCTGATTGCTGCGAATCTGAAATTGAGCTCTAACTCTTTTTTTTTCTTGCTTCTCTTTAGTCTTCCTCCATGGCTGTTTGTCTTTAATGGAATCTCTCTTTTTTCCACCCAGATTTAAATTCTCTTCCAGACAGTAAATGAGGCTTTGAGCACTGGAAGCAAGGAGAAACAGTCATCGAAAGTGATAAAAGTCGTCAGCATCTTCTTACACCTATCATACATCATGTCTTTCATGGAGCTACTTTTAGCAGCAGTGAAATTAGTTGTGTTTATTCTGTTTTCTATCCAAGGAACAGAAACGTGGGGTGTGACGCGGATGATAGCGGTGGCACTGAATCCATGGCTGAGCTTTTCTGTCCTTCGCCTCACAGACTTCTTACTTTCCATGATTTGGCATTTGGATGGAGAAGCAGCAAAAATCTCATTTAAGTGATCAAAGGCGTTGCTGACGCTGCTACTGCTAATTCTCCTGAGTCAACACTATCTCTGCAGGGGGGGGGGCGTGTGTGTGTGTGTGCGTGCGTGCGTGCGTGCGTGTGTACGCATACATATACTGCAGCATCAGACAGCAACTAATTCAATGCAAACCTGAGTTTGGCCAAAAATGTGGTCATATTCTGCATCACAGGTTTGTGGTATTTGACACCAACAAAGAGTATCCATTTGCATTTGTTCCTTTGTTTTTCCTCATACTTCAATGGCTTATCTTGTTAAGGTTTAAGAAGGATACTTTATATAAGAGACTGATGGTGCCCTTCTGAAGTCATCCTTTGTTTTATAGTCTTTGAAGTCTTGCAAGGTTGGCATTTTCCCATCACTGTCTTAGTTTTATTATGAATAAAGGGCAAAGTGAATTTAGAGGGTACAGAAGTTACTAGCTACTTAACAAGGTGCTTCCATCCTGTGTACATTGTACAGACACAAGAGTATTACTATATGAACAAAGCAAAAGTAAAAATGTTTCCATCATAAAGTATGGAAAGCAGTGAGTGCAGTCTTCTTGAGAATAGAATAGAATAGAATAGAATAGAATAGAATAGAATAGAATGCCCATATGGGTTTTCCCTAACCAGAAACCCTGGATGAACAGCGAGGTCCGCGCACTCCTCAAAACCCACGATGCTGCCTTCAGGTTAGGCAGTCAGGTACTGCCACCTGTGTCCGTCTATAGTCATGCATAACTTAAAACCAGCGTTAATACAATTAATTCAGTGGATGAAAAGGTAATTAAGTGATGTGTTGTGCCTACACATAACAGACAACTTAGCACAGAGCCAATTTTAAATTCTATCTGTAGGATCTTGTTACTAGCAACTTGTTGCAACAACTGAATTTGTTCCAAATCCCTTGGGTGAATGAAAATTGAATGGTTGATGAAAATTCCCAAAGAAAACACAGTTTGACAGTCATGGAATCACATTTTTTTCACCACCAAGGTGATTCCTGGAAAGCGATTAGCAGATAAACTTGGCACATTGTGCGTTGGTGTGCAGTGTGTCCATAAAACATTTGAGAAACCTGACAAATGCAGGGCAAAGGAAGATGTGGCAGGTCTAAAAACTATCCACAGCAGATACAAAGTATCTGAAAGTGATGTTAAAGACAGGAAAAAAGGACCTGAGAGATTTATCTGGCCCTTCACATAATCCATCTACTATTTGCCAAAGCCTCATCAGAAACGGTCTCAGTGGAAGAGTGGCTGTCAAAAAACAATTCCTAATGAAAGGAAATGAGGGAAAGGCTGAAGTTTGTCAGATTACACAAGAATTGGACTGAAAATCGATGGCATCATGTTTTATGGTATGATATTCCAAATCTTTTGGTTCGAATCATCATCAATGAAGAATGTCGGGAGAGATGTACAACAGCTCTGGATTGGCAGCAGCTTCATTGTGACATGACAGTGATCCCAAACATGCTGCCAATGCAGTAAAAGCATACCTGGATGGGGGAAAAAAATGCACAGGGGGCCTCCCGTGAACCCAGACATCGACACTGAAGCAGTGTGGGATTGTTTTCACAGAGAACAGAACGAAAGGCAGCCAACATCCAAAGAAGTCCTTGGTTACAGACAGGCAGCAGCAAGGCTTTTTTCATTTTTGTACTGATTAGCCAAAGCAGTTAGCTAGCTTACACCGAGCCGGACAATCTGTGAGCTTATTTTCATCATCCTGCACAGGGCAACAATGTGCAGAATGATTATGCGAAATGTGCAGCTAAGCTTTTGGAAGTTTCTGGGAGGAAAGGATTCCTTCCAGACTTTTGTGAATGTGAGACAGGACTTACCTAAAGAAACTTTTATAGAGTGCGGAAATTACAAGGCTGGTTCTGATTCTATCACTCATCTTGGGAGGGCCCCCTCTACAGCCAATCCAAGCGGAGAGACCTTTTCGGAGGGTTGCTGCAGACATTACTGAGCCCCCTGTTACTACACATGGCAGCAGGTATGTCTTAGTGATAATGGATTTCACACATTATGTCATCCTCTTCCCACTGAAAGTTCAGTGGGCCACCACCATTTTTGAGGACTATATAAGACAGGATGGTTTGCCAGAGTAGATTCACACAAACCAAGGCCAACAATTTGAGTGAGACGTCATCAAACATCTTTGCAACTCACTTGGCATTTACAGAACATGCACATCCCCATACCGTGCACAGTCACACTGCATGGTGGAAAGACTGAACAGGACACTGAAAAATCAACTTGCTGGGCCACTTTGTTCTCCTTGATGACCCTGCACAACATGAGCTTGCTCCCAGATGGAAGGGCCCCTTCGTGATGCTACAAAGGATGAGCACAGATGGACAACCTGATGCTACCTATAAGATCACAAGGAACACAAGGAACTCATGCTCACGGACATGGATTGTACACCATAACAGAGTCAAGGGGACGTTGCCAGTGGCCCCTGTTGACAGACACGCAGGCCTAAAGCTACCTCATATCCATCACTCCCACATCTCACTGCTTTGGCAGCAGCTTTGCTCTTCTGCATGCATTGTAGAGACAGTCCCCATGTGCTCCACTTCACAGTGCTCCACCCTCCTAGCCCCTCCCCTTCTTCCTCCTCTTTCACCCTGTATTGCTGTGACCCCACCACGCTTCCTACATCTCCTCATGTCACATCCCGCAATGGACACTAGATAAGATGACCACCCAAATGCAGATACTTTGTCACATAATGGACTGCTGCTGGTTTTTTATTGTCTTGGTGCTGTGGCTTCATGTTAGCTGTTAACATCATAGTGCTGGGCCCAGTGCAGGCTATGACAGAGTTGGAAAGAAAATAAATAAAAACTTTGTGACAACGAGTTGTTTCATGACCTATGAATCATGTCATAAAGGATGTGTTATTTATTTATTTTCTTTTGAGCAGTCACCTAAACTTTTGCATTTAATGTGGTCTTTGATGCCTTCACCAAACAGAGGTTGCTATTGAAGATTATATTGTTTTTCATATTATTTTCCTTCCTGATGTTTTGTGTATAATAAGCATATGATCAAGCTTACAGGGCTGTTTTTTTTATCAAGCATTTCCTTATTTTTAACTAAACAGATGTGAGGGCATGAAGTAATGTTTGCTCATCCATTGCTGCTTCTCTGGCTACCCACTTACTTGTTCTCCATCACTTTAATCTGACAGCTATGAAAGACTTGAAGGTATATGCATTGTTTATTTCATTTTAATCCTCAAAAGTTTGAGCAATTTTGAATCCCAAATAAATATTTACTCAAAAGTAGCTTCTGGCAGAAGGTATTAATAATCTCATAGCGTAACTGAGTTATATAAGAAAAACAGATATTGTGATGTTTGGCTGAGTGAAGGCAGAAATGAAAACCCTTTCTTTTTTCTTTTTTACAGAATTTGATGTTATGCACATATTTTTACTTTGCCCATGTTCAGTATGAGCACAAACCTTTACAACAGCATATATGTTCACCGGCCACTTCATTGGTTACACCTGTTCAGCTGCTCAATAATGTAAACCTTCAGTTTAATGACACAATTTTTTACTTATATCTATGTTCAAAGGATAGGTACAGTAGATAGTGCTTAACAAATGTATTAGACCACCACCCAATGCAAAGTTTATGCCCTAGTAC
>VOQJ01010875.1:758-14267 GCA_015052665.1 Apistogramma diplotaenia
CCTACTTTTTTTTTTTCCTCCTCTTCATGTCCCGCCCCCTTTTTAACCCGGGCCGTCGCCCATGGCCCCCCCCCCCCCTGCATGTCACCCTCTGGCCGTGGTCCGTCATGGTTCTGCCACGCTTCATTTCTTCATTAGCGGTTCTGAGCATTTTGCAGAATAGATTCCCACTATCAGGGATCCCATGCTGGCTCTGGAAGGATGGAAAGTCTAGACAGAAAACGTCTCGCAGTTCACCGTCACACTGTCGTTACTGTGAGGGCGACAATTCCACATTGCATTGGTGGCAATGGGTGAAAGTGTGTCTGCGTGCCCACTGAAGTGATGAGGCATTCGTGTCCGTCAGATATCTGTCAGCTGTGTCTGACGTTCAGGAGTTAAGTCATTTAGGATGATCTCGGCTTTGTGAAATTAGCTTGATTTAATTTTAACTTGTAGGACTGAAAACCTGACTGTATTTAACACAAGTTGCACTTGCTAGTTGCCCTTCATGCATACACTCACCACATGAAGCCAGGCATTGTGGTGCACCAGGTAGGACCCAGGACCCACCCACCGGGTTTCATCCTGATACTCAATGGCAGTTCGGGTGTCGTCGCCCACCCTGTCGATGTGTCTCCCCAGACCGTCGCTGACCATCACCGCCACCTTAATCCTGCTGAACAAGCTTACAGGCAACATAACGTTCTCCACGGCTTCTCCAGACCTTCTCACATCTGTCACATGTGCTCGGGGTGACCCGGCTCTCATCTGTGGGAAATGTGAGTCGAGCTCCACGGTGCTGAGCAGCGAGCACACGGCCACCTAGCGAGCCCAGTCCAGCTCTCGTAGAGTAGCTGCCAGTCTCCTGAAATCTCCTCCCTGCTCTTGGAGCCTTGTAGTGATGTGCCCTCCTGGAGGAGTTGGACTACCTGTGCAACCTCTTCAGGGTCCAGGTATCGCCTCGTGTCTCACTGTTGCCCCTCTAGTGCAGCTAGCAAAGCAGCTGAAACTGTTTAACAGCCCCCTTCTGCTACTTAACTGACCAGACCAATATTCCAACAACGGAATCGGCTCCGATTAAAGTGTTCCTTTACTTTTTCTGAACAGCGTAAATAAAGAAAGGGAGGAGAGACATACATTTACAGTTGTTGCAGGAAGAAAAGATATAAATTTTACCTTTAATGTTGTACTGCCTGAGGTTTTTACAGAATTAGATAAGGGATTGCTGTTTTCGGATACACTCACATTTATACAGCCCCCCAATGGACAAAGTTCTCTCATCTCAGTGCATATTACAATCCTCGTGTTGCTCGCAGCTCTGACAGTGAAATTGCTACTTTTGCTCCACTGGAGTCACATTGCTTTTCGTCCCTTGGTACCTCTGCATCCTTATGACTATTTCTATCTCTTTTTATTTTTTTATGAGCGATGTCTGCCGGGTTTTTGGAACCGCCTGGCAGATGTGCTCGTGCAGCAGCAGTTCTCTAAGGTTAAAAAGAACGCATCGTTTAGCCCCTCATGGCCCCCGCATTAACACTTATTTACTTTTCCACTGGTTTGAACAGACCCAGTGAAACGGCCCAGTCCGCCTCTCGCTGTGAGACGTTAACTGTTTCGGGGCCTCGTGTGTGCCGTCCCGCTGGCTCACAGTGATCTGCTTGTTCTCCTTTCTTTTTGCTTCACAAGCAGACTATTGGAAGATGCCGTCTGAGCGTGTGACACAGTCCGATGAACTTTAAAGGGGCAACAGTTGCACCTCTTTTCTATTAAAAACCCATTAAATGAAAAGCCCCAAACAGACGAAAGCAGATGTGCCCTCCATTTTCAAAGACCGAACCGCTACCCAACAGTCTATCTTTCTGAAACAACTGATCTTATTTTGTGGTAACTTTAATGATTGCAGATGTCGGGGGAATAAAAATGTGTTTGGCTTTCAGTGCCTTTGTCGAGAACTTAAACCTTTTCTTGCTCGCTGATTGAAACGGGGCTCAGAAGTGAGAGGAACAGCCAAAATTACCCACGGACCTTCTCAGTGGTGTTAAAAATGTGTTTACATAAGACATCCAGAAGCACACAGAGCTGATATTGAAATATGCCTGCTTCGTTTACATAACTGTCAGGAGTTGTAACAGGAGAAGAGAGTTTAATTTGGTGCTGCTTGCCAGAGGAGTATGGGAATGAGAAGTGCACTTTGGGGAGGCGGAGTCAGGGCGGACATGAAAAGGATGTGAATATGCTGGTTATGGTTGCAGCAGTTCAGCTTCGCTCTGGAATGTGTTGTTGGTGTATTTATGCTCTCAGTGAGGCTAACAAAGCTAGCCGCGGGGCGCTCTGCAGTTCCAAACGCTGTCCGAAGCTCAGCCTGCAGGATAAAGGCTCTGGGTTTCTCTTTGACTGCTTTTCCATTAGCATTCACAGACCTTTGTAGCGTTCCCTCAGATATAAATCACTGGGCTGATTACTGCTTTAGCAGGTGTAGCAGGCCAAAGAAAACCCACCTTTGGCTTGTTTGTGTTTTCTTGTGCCTTCTACTTGAAATGAATGCTTAATATGGCAGCAGTAGGTAATAAAACTATATTTAATAGTTCAAATGAGCGACGGTTGCTGTGCCGACAAAAGAAAAAGACGCCTTTTGATCAAAAGACAAGTATGAGATTTCAACAAGACGCATTATGAAGGGCTCGTGAGTAAGCGCTTGTTTTGCCTCTCAGTGCCCTCACGTCTGGCCTCCGTTTGGTAGAGAAGTGCATCGTGCTGTAAAGGAATTGTTGAAAACAAATATCTTGAGTCTGCTCTGAAATAAAAAGCCCTGCTGAGGAGGCTTTAAGGGAAGCGGGCCGGCCTCTCTGCAGCTGCTGTCTGCTGTCCGAGCAGATGATGGGTAGAATTCCAGCCCCGATGATGATCCTTTAGTCTGGAGATGCCCGTCTGGAGCACTACTCACATGTGTTGGGAAGTCCCAGCACCAGTACGTTTGGCTGTGGGTTCAATTCCAGCACCAGTGTCACACCCAAAGACACGAATAGCATTGTTACCTGTAGCAGCACATTTCCAAAGCTGACGGGCTGCTGACCTGTCCAGGCTGTAACCTGCTGCAGTGTTAGAAAAACGCTCACAACGATCAACCAGTTTAACAGGCAAAGAAACACGAAGGTCTCCATAATCCACCCTGAATGCCTTTGTTAGAGTGCAGGTGGCTCAAACAGGTATAATCTTTAGTTCTTTGTACAGTGCAGTTTTACTTTTTGAAAAATGAAAAGGTGATGAGTAACAGTGTTACCACAGTGGAAGCTTTTCCTTTTGGACCTGAGCAAACTGAAGCCCATAATTAATGCTTGCAGGCTTTTTGTCTCTGTGGCTTATTAACACTTGAACCCTGAAAGGTTAGCTCATGAAGGTAAGGGAATGTAATCAGGCTCATGGCCAGCCGAGTACAAGCTCGGGCGCACGGCTGCATTTTTACTCGTTATACTTTACTTTTTTTAAGCTAATGCAGCTTTCTGATTAATCTTTTTCATATTTGTCAAACCGGCACATTTCAGAACCTCCAACTAATTACAATATTATAAGGAGAACTGATTATTTATTAAGGGAAAAACCTTTCTGTGAGACAAGAGCTGAACTTTACTGGAAGGTTTGAGTCGCGTCACATCGCAGCGACCCTGGTGTGATGGTCTGGAGCTGCTCTGCTGCTTCAGGACCTGAACGACGTGAACTGATGGAGCCATGAATTCTGCTCTCAGCCAGAACATCCTGACGGAGAACGTCCGGCCATCAGTTTGCACCCTGAAGCTCAACGTGCACTTGGGTTATGCAGGAGGACAATGATCCAAAACGCAGTAGCAATAATATCTCACAGCACTGCATCTGGAGGTGTCCGACTGTCATAGCCTGCTGCTTTCTCTTCATGCTGAAAGTAGGATATACACTGCATTGTATAAAGTATGGTGGCTTGGAGTGCACCTTGGAATTACAAGCTTTGTCACTATTTCACATAGATTTTTATAGTTGTTAATCTTAAAGCAAATTACAGAGACGGCAACGAGCTTTCATCATCGCTCTCGGAAACCAAACGGCTGGAAATCAGAGACTTATGGGTGATTTTTACTACAGAAACAGTCTTAGTTACGCTTTTCTTCTTTTACTCACCAGTACGACTACAGTAGATTTTAACATTAGCTACATCACATGTGATCATACAAATCCAGTAAGATTTAAGATATTTGTGAACTAAATGATATTTCACTTGTGCGCGATACAAGATTGTAACAATGTAACTTTACGAGTGCACATAGAAGACTGAGGGTCATTGTAACGAGCTGACGGGGCCGGAGAAGCCTGCACAGCAGCAGATTCCTCAGTGATGAATAGATGTTTCTCACATCTGCTCATCAGCACATTCAACACATCTATTTTCAGACTTGTTCATTTTTCAGGGAACATGGTAACTGCTTGAGTGATTTCATGCGAGAAGCGCTGGCAGTTCTGTTTTAATTATGACTTGCATTCACTTGTCAGACAGACATTTTGAGAAATGAAGGACTGCGAGTGCCATTAATGTTCTCCTATTGTTAGACAGGCTTTTAGATTTCATATTAGGTCGTAAGATTTAAGCGACATATAAAAGACAAAAAGCTGATATTAATCATAGAAAAGTGTGGAAAATAAAACGGTATATGTGACATAAGTACACATAAAGGGACATCATTACAGCACTTATCCAGGGTACAAGAGCTCTCCTCTCATATCTTCTGGCTCTAAAGCTGAGAGCGTCTCGCCCCAGGCCGTGTCCTTTCAGTGACTTTACCCATTCTGAGGCAGCACAGAGACGAATGCAAGCAAATACATGAAACATCACCTCTTTGCAGCTATTGCGGACCAAACTAAAATTGTGTACCTAGGTTACCAAATTCCATTCGCTCTTTAAAGATCGCAGACACCAGTCTTGACATTTAAATTGTGGGCGATCCAGGGGAGTTGCTCCGGGGCTGCCGGACTGAGGCGGAGTGGGATGAAGCCTGGACCTGGCATTGATTAGTGTGCTTGTTCTCCCACATGTAAACGACGAGACTGAGGGAGCATGACGGGACGGTTATGCTGTAGGCTCACTTTCCAATTCAGCACAGCTCCGTTCCCTTTTATGCTGCACCCCGAGCTTATCGGCACACTTTATGGCTGACTAAATTAAGGTGATTACCTGTAACCGGATTCACTTTTGTCACTGCAGCTTCTCCTCTCACACTCCGCGCGACGACTGTTGTCGAGTGAAGCGCTGGAGACAATCAGACTGTGAGGACTTGATTCTTAATTTAATTACTGATATGTTTGTTGTGTTTATTTTTGCTGCTCCTCCCCCGCTCTGCTTTGATGGCACTCGAAGCTAAGGCTAAGTGTGCTTTAGCCATTAATGCTGACTCACAAGTGTGTCTATTACTATTTTTATTATTATCATGAAATCTGGTAATCATTTAGTCCTATAGTGTGGCCACCTGACTATAGCATATTGATGATGGTTTAAAGGCCTGGAATAAGATAAGTGCACTGCTGCTATCTTCATTTCATTTATCTTAAAAGTTGCAGAATTAAGGAGCAAAAAAATGAGAAGAAAAGTGGCAAATGAAAATGTATGATTCATTTTTGAACATTTGGCAGCAAAAGAAAAGAATCTCACGAGTAAAGCAACCGAGAGTTTGTCCTGGCTGAATCGTGCACGTGTGAAATCGCGGGGGTTATCTGAGGTAAGCTGGAATCACGGTGAAACGGAAACCTGTCTCCGGAATGTTCCATGACTCACCTTCTCCGGGCAGGGATCCTCTTCTCCCCCCGGGAATTCGGTGGTGAGAACTGGCAGGGTCCAACTTTTCAAGGCCATTATCAAGACCACTACCGCATCACTACCTTCATCCACACTTCATCCCCTTAAGTGTGATTGATGGGAGAGTCCTGCCTGGCCTAGCATGGTGTTATGGCACACAGCCAGGGGCAAGGACTCCGGAGAGAGAGACGGATGAGAGGAAGGGGGGCAGAGGATTTGAACTTTATCGTCGCCGCCGCAAATCAGTGCGAGCACAGTTTACGCCTTACACAATACACGAGTGCAAAGTTGTCACCCTTGACAACGTGACGCAGTGCCAGCCGAGGCTGTAATAGCTCAGGGACACGGGGACAGGAGTGGCTTACCTCTGCCACGCACATGGACATATTTAAAGAAATATAGTTATCATGTAAAGTGCAGCATGATAGGAATTTTAAATTGCGAGCAGTGACCGTGACACTTGCACAGATGTCCTGATGTATTGTTTGCAGAACCACGAGTTCCTGTCTGAATCCAGCTGTTTGCATTACAGTCGCCAACGGCTGAACTTGGGTCTGTTTTAAGAAAACTGTATACTTGCATGTACATACTCATGTTATCCCAGTATAACTACCAGCTGCTGCTACCTCTCCCCTCCACAGCTTGCTTTTGGCTCATTATTCCTATGTTGTCAGACTATTGATTATATAAAAGATGGATGTCGTCATTGTGACATCACCCGTTGGTTTGACCTGCTCAGGGGATCTGATTTCAGCGCTTTGGCCGCTGCCTTGTTGTGTTTATTTGGGAGCAGAAGTTGCTGTTGGCAAGCTTGGTAAGCAAGGTGCATCCACGGACTGTGTGGATGCAACACACAGAAGAGGAAGCACAGAGCTTGTGTGATGTTAGCACACATACCTGGTTGTTAACGTGCATATTGTTCCCGTGTATATTTCTGCTGTAAAATTAGGATTTTTCATGGAATTTTTGGGCCTCGTGGCCATTCTCCAACAACAAGTTGTTTTTTGGAACCGAGCATTTTTCAGCCCCAGAGACTCCCTGTTATTATCTTCTTTGTCTGCTATTAGCATTGGTGCAAGATGCCCCTTATCATTTTTGTCTGTGCGCGGTGTCACATAGCAGGAGCAGTTCAGAGTAAAAACATTAGCAACTGTATAATAAAACATTTTCCCGTTTAACGAGCGTCAGTGACAATAATTCCATAATGATACTAAAACATTTGCACTTTGAATGTAAAACAGCTACAGAACATATTGTGTCTGTATGCTGTAAGAGTTTGTTCCCTTCCAGTTGTTTATTCCAAAGTTGAACTGTGAGTGATGCCTTTATGACACACATGTGAGTGGAAACCATGCTCACCCGGTGTGCTTCCTTCCTCTCCGGATGCGCTTGTGTGAGAACCTGCAAAATAACTTTATTAAAAAACTAAACACAGTGCAGTTTACAAATTATACCATGCATGGAGCTGAGAGTCCATCCATCCATCACGAGGGGTGGAGCCTATCCCAGCTGTCACAGGGTGAGATGCAGGGTACACCTGTACAGGTTGCCAGCCTGTTGCAGTGCTAACACAAAGCGACAGACAACCATTCACACTCACAACCATACTTATGGACACCACAGAATCACCAACCTAAGCCTGAAGAGGACCAACACAGTCACAGGGAGAACATGCAAACTCCCCACAGAAAGGTGAAGTGTGTCATCGCTGCAGCGCAGTGTAACTTGTTGGCCTTGTGTAAAGTTTGGGGTGTTCGATTTCAATAAGCTCAGCACAAGAGTTTTACACCAGTGGCAAGTAATTGAAAACACTTTTGGAGGTCATGCTCCGTATGGATCTGAGGAGTAATTCCAGCCAGCCAAGATGACAGAAACAGAAGTCAACGGGTGTTGTTGCCCTCTTAGTGGGGAGTTCATTGCTGAAGATCAGAAAGGAGGAGAATGACCAAGCAGGGAAGCCAAGGAGATATCAGACTCTTAACCCATCGCCTGCTGCTCCGGTTTCAAAAAGAACCAGAGCAGTTTGAGTGCGTGCTGAGGTGTCCACAACAGCAAACCTCTGTACTGTTTCTTTCATTAGTTGAATCCTTCTAGGGTCCGCCCTCCCGCTCCGTTCAGCTGGAATAATATGCAAAGGTCATTACACCGGCGCCAAAAAGGTTTTCAGTACAAAAGATAAAATAGACTTACTGCAACGTAATTATGATTTCGGTTCTCGTCCAGAGGAATACCTAATAACTACAGTATGAATGCAGCAGGCAGATCACCAGATAAGCCGATCAATAAATAAATAAAACTAATACCTGTAGCTGAGTCAGATTATTCTTCAGAAGCCTTATTCCTGTAGAGATCTACATGCAGGAAGTCTGTGATGCATACTTTGATAGAATATGGAGTAAAATAGATACAATAACTAATGTGTGTGGCTACATTGTGACTCTTGCTGCTTGTGTTTCTTTAACAATCATTAACTGGTAAGAAAAATTAATGACCAAAACTACACTAATATGACCCAGAACGCAATTATAATCCATCAATTTTTTTAAAGACTCACAAAATTACTAATAAATTTCAATGCATCTCTTTTCTTTTCATCTGTTTGCTGAACAGCCCGTTCTGTTTTGTTTTCTTAATTTTATGCCTGTCATAGTCATTTTTATGGCCTGTTAGTTTGATTATATGCTGCGTTTCTTCCCGCGAAGTGACAGAGTACACAGAAAAGCACAGTGCAAACACAATTCATAATAACTTTATTAAAGGCAGATAAAATATGATTGCTTAACAAAGACAGATTCCCGTGGGCTTCGCCCAGAAAAACCCTGCACCGAAGGTTCAGTTTTAATATCTCCGTAGTAACTTTTTACTCCCTTTTCCTTTCCATCCAAAGAACATAGTTTATTTTGGCCCTGTGTGCAGGCTGACATAAAATATTTAAAAAGAATGAAAAAGTAAATCCTCTTGGGTTGCCTGCAGTTAATTCAGCTGGTGATAGTGAAGTGGAGATCAATCAGACAGAGACAAAAAAACGAGTGGACGCAGAGAGTATCTGCCATCTGCCTTACAAAGTCAACTTCACTGTATTTTTGCTTGGTCAAGCTCTGACCACATGATCTCCGGAGAGAGGGATTACAGGAGAACTAAGCTCCACATTTTTTTTTTCCATCTTCCATGGCTCTAATTAATCAGGGCAAGGTTCTACCAAGGGGCTTAGCTGGCCTCTTGTCAATTTGCAGCTATCAGCTTGCTTACACAGGCCTCAGCAGCACCCACTGAGTTGCCATCAACAGTAGATAGCAACCTTTAATGGGGAAAAGCTTCCATAAGCTGATGAGATGCTGAACAAATAAAACACAGCCGATAAAGAATTGTGTTTGCAGAGGGGAATATGGCAATTTTTGCCTTTTAAGTGGATTCGGTGAATGCTATAATGAGAGAATTGGCTTTTATATATCATAATTGTGAGAACGATTTGTGGGGATTTAAGTCGTGCAAATCCCTCTCGGTCCTGGTAAATTCATTTTTTAAAATCTGTACTATACGTCCTCAAAACGTCGCAGCGGGTTTGAAAAGCGATTCTAGATCTTCTTTCTTATTTACAAGTTGCTCAAAGTATTAAAAAAAAGTCAGTGTCTTACATGCACTTCATAACACCAATATGAAGCAGAAGGCGTTTAAAATAACAAAATCCAAAATGCCACTATCACCCCTTTAATATGCATATTTTTTCCTTTCTTTTTAAATCGTGGGTAGTTGGTCGTTTTTGTTTCTGCTGTCACCACTGTAAGTAAAACCAGTCTCTCAAAGTTATTAAATATTTATAGCCACTTGTTCTCACTTACTGTGGTTCACTTTTCTCTGTGGACATTTGCCAAGCGTTATGAAAAGCCTCATTACTTTTGCCACTTAAAAGGGCCCATTTAGCTCATTAATAGTCCATTAATTGTTTCTTTTTAGTAGGGCTTCAAGCTAGAGCCAAAGAACTGTCAGCCATGCCCTATTTCTATTATCAGTTAGAGAACAGTGCTGTAGAGCTGAGTCAAGTCATAATGCACACTTGTTAATGTTAAGTGTGATAAGCCTAAAGTCCACCTCGAGTCAGAGGATGCTGGCGCCGTGTATGTACAGTATGTTGTAGAGCAGTCGCTTCAACAAATTACCGAAGCTCAAAGATGATTTTATGTTAATGCGAGTTATTTAAAAAAACGCATGTGTGTGTAAATGTGTGGTTATTAATTAGTGCCAGTGATACACCAGCTTCCAGAAAGGCTGACATCTTTTCATCCCTGATGCTCGGAGATCCGTGTGCTGATGAGTGTTTTGTACCTGTGCTGCTTTAATAACATGGAAACACATCAAGCTACGAGCTAATTTGGTTAATGGGTCTTTGTCCAAAGAATTATGAAATGCAATTAAAACCAAAGTGGTAGCTTCATTTTCATACAATGGACTCACTGACATCAAGGCATGCTCCGCCCCCATCCATCCATCCATCCATCCATCCATCCATCCATCCGTCCATCCGTCCCTCCATCCAGCCATCCATCCATCCATCCATCCATCCATCCATCCATCCATCCATCCATCCATCCATCCATCCATCCATCCATCCATCCATCTGTCCGTCCGTCCATCCGTCTGTCCATCCATCCATCCATCCATCCATCCATTGGCTTCTTCTCTCCTACAAACTCCCTCCCATACAACTACAAACACCTTTCAGTGGCACGTGGCTTCAGTGAGCTGTGGGCTGTGACAGCTCATTGCGAATGTTAAATCAAACCGTGCATGTTTTCTTTGGCGTCATCCACCTCACGGCTGCAGCTCTATTGACAGTCTAGCAGTATGTTTCAGATTTACTGGTTCATGTCCAGCCAGTCCTTTTGTTTACAGTATTTTAGATTGCGGGAACTGAGGCAGGGGACATCTGCAAGCAATTGAGACCAAAGCAGAACAGGAGCCGAAAGCAAGTGCAGCTGATATTAGGCTGCTGCGGCCCTTTATTCGCCACAAGGAAGGTGCTAAGAGCTAGCAGTGCTTATTGGGTTTTTACTGCTACCAAATACAGATTAAGCAGCTGCTGAAGTGCTGAATATTCATGTTCATATGTAGATGTGCCATCCTTACATCTTTAAGAGCTGTCACAGTGCTCATACAAGGGGAAACTAGAGCTAATACTCTTGATAGTAACAGCATTTAATTATACATTTTCTAATTAAAAGCAGTGGAAGCAGATGTATACTGAGATGCAGACATATTCATCAAATCACTGCAGTGCTCATTTACAGATTTTTGTTTTTGCTTCTCATACAGACACACGTTTTTTTTCTAAAGTGTGACAATGTGGTAAATTCTGTTAGAGCCCCATGAATCGTGTTTGAAATTAACCTACATCAGCACAAGCAAACCCACAGCAACAATAATGTTTCAGGTACGCACACCAAACCCTGGTGTCCCTCTCCTGTCATTGCCAAAATGCATTGCTGAGATTTGGAAGAATTTTAGAGCGGCGCATTAGCTGTCAAAGCTCTGCAGACTGGCAGGAAGCTCTATCTGTTCACCGGCCAGCTGGAAATGAAGAAAGCAAGGTTGTGATTAAGTCTGTCTATGAGGTAGAAGGCATGAGATAGTTTCGACGCGATAAGCCAAGGGACCCAAGCGTTGTGGTGTAGCAGATGGATACAGATATTGCGAGAGGCTTAAGGCAGCAGAGAAAGATGAAAGGATTATACCAACCAATCTTTCTGTCAATAAGTGGTTGGGAGGCTACAAAAATTTACCTACAGCAGCGCTTCCAAGAGGCAGCAGCTTACACAATTAAATTTTAGGTTGGAGGAGCTCTGTCAGACGAGTTCCCGTTGCAGGTTCTGTCGCATTGTCTCAGGATTATCATTCGCCGCCGCCGTTTGCCTTTCTGTGACCTCAAAATGATAAGCGGGGCATTTAAAAGATAAAGCAGTAAACAGTAAGTAACCTCCCAGGTGTTTTTTACACCTGCAATGACCTGGGAACGAAAATTAAAATCCCCAAACATTAGCAGGGTAAAAGCGCAGCACATTTTTAAGCTCTTTTCACTTTTTTCCCCGTGTGATGCTGCATAATTATATACCGCAGAGCGCTCCGGGGGGGGGGAATCACTTGCTTGAGTTCTGCTATCAGCAAATGCAAAGCGAGATTTTCCACATGCCGGAGATTAAATGACCAAACTTGCGAAGGGTTATTTGTCACACCTCCGTTAAAGCACAGCTTCCAGAAGTGGTTACAAAGTTTCCAGGGTGCTGTTTTATTTGAGAAACATCCTGGATGGCACAGGGGAGCCTTCGGAAAGACGTTCTGCATTCCCACTGCGATTAATTTGCGACTGGAAAAATTCAGCGTCCTGTTTCATCGTGTTTGTACATCATTCCAGAAATGATTTTTATTGTTTTGTATTTGTAAGGGCAACAGGTGGTGTGTCACAGCTGTAACAGAGCCAGTGACTTTGTGCCTTTAGAGCAACATGTCGTTACATTTGACAGGTGTATTGGAAATTATATTAAACCAGGGATTTGGAGCCATCACTCACCAGTTCCTGACAGGTTACTGATGAGAATCACAACTATTTCCTGTCCTGCCCCACAGGGATATGTTTCTTAGGAGCAACGGGGAACGCAGAGTGATTGGGAAAGTGGCATTGACAGAGAGCATTTGTTTCTGCTCTTGAAAACAAGTAGCAAGGCGCCGTGTAAGACATCTCCTTTGTTATTTGGACCCGCGCTGCCTTTAGCTGAGGAGCCAAAGTGTAGTCTGTGACCACATTTATTAAACAGGAAACACGCCGTTGTCTCGTTGCTGCCTTCTCGACACTAATAACATCTGGAACGAGCGTGATGGTTTATTTTCCAGCGTTATTCATTTCCTGAACGTCCCGTAAGTTCCCAAAGCAAATAAGTGGGAGAGCAGGAAAACACGGCACTTTCTAAACGCATCAGCTCACATTAAACACCGTGCAGGCTTATCTGCTACCTCCGTGTCTGCAAACACAGCTGGAGTGTTGTTTTTTTTCGAATTTGACTTGCTTTTCTCATAATCCTATTATGTAACACAAGAACATTGTTTGTTATTTATGTCAGAAAACAATAACCTTGAGGATAGCTCGTACTATAGATTAAAATGGTTGCACAACAAGAAGATTTGCTTGTACCTAAAATATTTTCTTAGGATTTTTGTTTTCCTTTGAATAGTCTATAAAAAAATACCAAGCACACATTTCATTTACTTCAATTAACTGATCTTTTATTCTTTTTTGGCACGACTGCTTCTTTGTTGCCAGTTTTCCTTTATTGTTCATTTCTTCCAGTAAACTGATCCAGTAACATGAAGACTGTAAGAAGTGACGGTCCTGCAGTGTTTGGGTGCACGGTCATGAGTTCGGCTTGCAGGGGGTGAGGCAGAGATTTGTCAGAGTATTGCAACAGAAATATTTAGTCTCCAGAGGAGCAGTTGTGTAATAATAAAAATGTAAATGTAATGTGTATGATCATAAAGGAATGTAAATCATTCTAAACGTCCTTCAAAAACCAACTTTTATAATTACACACAGAAGTGTTATTATTACTGCTGTGCCGGAGAAATACTTCCAGCACTGATTTAGTGACTGAAAGTGTTATTTTAGGAGGGGGGGGGGGGGGGTCCAGCTTTAATTTTTTCTTAAATGCTTTGAGGAGTGGGGTTTT
>VOQJ01010876.1:1947-17981 GCA_015052665.1 Apistogramma diplotaenia
GACTAAAATTGTTCGCACAGGCTTTTAAACTTTTCCGAAATTTAACAAATTCAGGGAGCCAACCCCCCCCCCCCCCCCCGCCCCCAAAAGCAGTGTTTCTTTTACTTAAATTAAGCGACACAATCTGAACCAAAAACAAATGAAAACAGGAGAAATTTTCCAATCACAAACGATAGCAACACACTTGGCTGAGCAAGGGGTGGGAGCATTACAGCAGTATGAAAGCATGAGAGGCACCTGCTGGTTGGAGCCTGTTATTTTCCACTTTGATAGTAAATAAGCGTTTCACCTTGTTTTGCTGAACAGCGACATAAAAAAGGGCAGGCAGAAACGCTGGCTTCCACGGGAACTAGCACCAAGATCCCCTTGGTTGCAAGAAAAAGCACCTTCATGTTGTTTATACTGCATCACTTCCCTTTCAAACAGTGGATTGTTTTTTTGCTTCTCTCACCTGTTTCAATTGTATGTTTGACCTTGATTGTGTATATGAGTCTGTGTGTGGTGCTGTTAAATGGGTAGGCAGGGTTAGCTTGGCTCAGAGTCAATGGTAACACAAGACTGCTGTTAGGGGAAGTAATCTGAAGAGGGAGAGTGGCGATATTATGGCAAATGTTTGAAGGGGAAGTGTGCAGGTTAATAAGCATGTTACTATATATGCTTTCACTAACTATTAGATGAAGAAAGACACAGTAAAGCATTTATTTATAGTTCTTTTCATTTTAACGTAACAACACAGACAATGTTTTCATACTGGATGTGCAGCAAGCTTAGCTTGGCATGAAGACTAAAAGCAGTGCTAGTCCTGCTCCCTGAAGAGTTCAGAAATAAAATTATAAACACCTTCAAAGCTCAATTACTGAGACATAATATCTTTGTTTTCAAAGCTGAATCGCTACATAAACCATATACAGCACCAGTCAAAAGTTTGGACACATTCACTGCGTGTCTAAACTTTTGACTGGTGCTGCAGTAGGTCTATGGCCTTTAGTCTCACAGCTACATGTTTAATAGTTACAGTCATGTTTAAAGTGTGAACCACTTGTTTGAGCGCCTTGCCAGCTGAAAGTCTCTTCTCTGTAAAAAGAACATGGAGTGGAGATATTTGGCCACACATTTGGTGAAAACCAAACACAGCTCATCAGCACATACACCTCATACCAGCACGGTGGTGTAAGGGTGATGGTTTGGGCTTGTTTTGCAGCCAAAGGACCTAGGCACCTTGCCGTCACTGAATGGACCATAAACTCTTCCGTATACCAAAGAATTCTCGAGTCAAACGTGAGGCACTCTGTCTGACAGTTAGGGCTTGGCTGAAATTGGGTCATGCAACAGTACAATGATCCCAATCACAGCAGAAAAAGAAAATAATTTGTTGCAACGGCTCAGTCAAAGCCCAGGCCTCAGCTTGATTGAAATGCTGTGGTGGAACCTCAAGAGAGCTCTGCATACACCAATCTTCACAAACCACAATGAAATGAAACACTATTGTAAAGAAGAGTTGGCAACAGTGTGAGAGACTGATAAAGTCATACAGAAAATGATTGCTTCAAGTTTCTGCAGCCAAAAGTGGTTACTCCAAAACGCAAAACACAGTATTATAACAGTAAAATCTGCAAAACTGTGAGATGACTTAACATGCATTCATAAAAACTATAGAACTATAAAAAGTAAAGTGTGCAAACGTTACAAGACAGAGGCAGAAAATGAAAGCAAAATTTTTAAATTGCACACAAAAACAGACACGATATGAAGCCTCCTCCCCTGGGAGAGAGCCCATTGAACAGCTGATTAGCTTGTGTAGGTCTCAGACAAAGAAGGTAAGTGTGAATTAGGGAGCTGCTCCACCTCATTCTAGCCTGCATGCTGAATTAGACTAACCAAGGTCCATATATGAGTGGTTTCATTTTTCTTCTTACCTCCAGAAGGAACGAAAACATATATAAATATATTTGAATGATTCATTCTGCACGACGGTTAATCCTAAACATGTAATTCATGAATCCTCTGTGTCTTGTGTGTTGGCAGATTTGGTGGCCTTCAGTTGACTGGAAGATATCTCACCAAGCAAAACAGGCCAAAGATAAAACTTAGGTGGATAATTTCAGAGGCCAAACAAGGGCAACACACCGCGAGAGCCATGTGGGACGAGAGTGAATGGGGTTTGCTATTTGCTCGCATCAAGCCTAAATACTTTCTCTACTGACATACACTGAACGTTCTCCAGCCTTCCTCCAGAACCTTTCCTCAGTGGGAGACCCTGCTATGAACCCCAGCTCCATTGGCTTCAGCAGGCAGTCAAACCTCAGAGCCAGGCACTGTGTGGGCATCCCACGAGTCTGGGTTCTGCCCACACAGAACTCACAGACTCCCCCTGAACCAAAAGCATGAAACACTCCTGAGTCCCTCCTCTGTGTGGTGGCGTTTCTGTCCTGTGCCAAACTGTTCCGTAGTGAAATATCTTCTTCTGAAGGCTCATTCACACAAACCCCCTCTTCAACCCTTCCACCACCACCTTTTCAGTCACCACTTCATTGCAATTTGCTCCCCCACCAAGTAGCAGCACGAGTTCCTTTGGGTTTACCACGTGGTGGAGGACCATGGGATGCCGTCAGAGCTCGGAGGAGAAGGAAGCAGCGCGGCGGTCCCGGCGGATCGACCGCCACTTGCGCTCAGAGAGTCAGCGGCAGCGGCGTGAGATCAAGCTATTGTTGCTGGGCACCAGCAACTCTGGCAAGAGCACCATTGTCAAGCAGATGAAAATCATCCACAGCGGAGGCTTCAACCTGGAAGCCTGCAAGGAATACAAGCCGCTCATCTTGTACAATGCCATCGACTCTCTCACCCGCATCATCCGTGCCCTCAGCACTCTTAAGATTGACTTTCACAATCCTGACCGCGCCTATGATGCTGTGCAGCTCTTTGCCCTCACAGGGCCAGCTGAGAGCAAGGGGGAGATTACTCCAGAGCTGCTAGGGGTAATGAAACGCCTGTGGGCAGACTCAGGGGTCCAGGAGTGCTTTCAACGATCCAATGAATACCACTTAGAGGACAACACTGCCTACTACCTAAATGACCTGGACCGCATTTCTGCACCTGAGTACATCCCCACTGTGGAGGACATCCTACGATCCCGTGACATGACCACTGGGATTGTGGAGAACAAGTTCACCTTCAAGGAGCTCACCTTCAAGATGGTAGATGTGGGTGGACAGCGTTCAGAGAGAAAGAAGTGGATTCATTGTTTCGAGGGCGTGACAGCAATCATTTTCTGTGTTGAGCTAAGTGGCTATGACCTCAAACTCTACGAGGACAACCAGACGGTAAGAAAATTCACTTTTAAAAGGCCCAACTTTTTTTTTCTCTCTCACACAGCGAAAACATACTTATCTACACATGCTTGAACAAATACAGAAAGGCATGCACAGCAGCCACTCAGAGTAGTGTGAAGAGGGACGAGGCAAATATCTACCCAATTTGCACATATTCAGTAATTATTATCTCTTGTTAAATGTTAATTCCAGTCACGAGAGGGGATGTTTCTCACTGTAAATTAGAACATTAAAGTGGAGGGAAATCATCTTATATACAACTGATATTTTCTATCTGATTCACTGCAGTGATTTTAGGTGCCATTTATCGTATTAGAAGTATGCCAGTCAGGACAGTTACCTTCAAATGATCATTTACCATCTTAGAACCATTTCACATCTTGGATATTCACGTTATCCAACAATCTGCATGAGAAACGGTTTATGAAAAGCTGTTTCTGCTGTGTCACTTCCTCTCTGTACATCCCCTTCTATGATTCAGATAAACCTCCCGACACACGTGTTTTTTTTCTCCTTCGGCCTGTGTCAGATTGTGTTTGATATAATGCCTGTTTGACATGATTTACAAATGTGTGATGTTTCTGGCCAGTTAAGACAGTGATTGTGTAGTTTCATTACTGCATGATCTTAAAATTAGAAAACAGAAAGAAAGATGTTTTGCTTGTCAACCATGTCAACAGCCAAAGGTTTTTATGGGTGGACTTGAAGCCCTTCTCCTACCTTTGGGCTTAATGTGCAAGAAAACTACTCAAAATTGTAACTGCGTCCACTTTGTGCAGTTTTTTTTCTGTGTGGGAACATTTTGTATTGCTGCAACCTTAGCCACATGTCGCCACTGACAGGTGCTGCTGGTACAGTTGTGACTTCAAAGACATTTGTGATAACAGATACTCCAACAAATGCCGTTATAACCAGAAAAACTAAAAATTAATTAACTACATTAATCCAGGTATCCAAGGCTCAAGCACATCCCACTGATACAGTGAACTTCCTTTTTAGTTTTCGTTTTCAATTTGGAAAACCTTATCAACACTTTATGGTCTTTATCCAGTGTTTTGGATGGTGAAATGGATTCTCTTTGCCTTAATGTAGTTACCGCAGTAGTTTTAAATCTAAAAGAGGAGAATGGCCGGTGTTTCTTATCTTCTCTTCCCAGTTGTGGAATTTCAATGATTTCCTCTCCATAGCATATTCATCATCTTATCTGAGTGTTTTAGAAAAGTTGGGCATTTACTGCTTGTTTAGCTGCTTCCAGGATAATGGAAGATCAACAGTATAATTGTGTTTGATTATGAGGGCTGATCATCTCTTACATCGCCTGTTTTTTCCACATGCCAGCATCCCTGCTCACCTTAATGTTTTACTGTCAATTTTAGAACTAGCTCGAGCACAGGAACAGAAACTTGGTCATTGCTGGAAGTGGACTGGCCTGATAATGCACAGGCTACCCGGATAAAACAGGGTGTACGGCGAGCCAGGTTGGAACATGAAATCAATTAGCTTTATAGGTTAAAAATAAAGTCTGAGGAGAAAATGCAGTATGGTGTTAATTGAGTTCACAGAATAAAGTGTGAGGTTGTACCTGTGAGAATTAGCAGATTGTGCAGACACTGTATAGCTATGGGAGTTAACTGGTGCTGGAAAAAACAACTTTTATTATTCAAACAAAGGAGATGAAAGCAATCAGAGTCTCTTACAGTGTAAAACACCAAAGGAGGGTGAGTTACACGGATTGTCAGGATCATTTAATTCATGAAATACTTACAAGTTTAAAATCCTGATAAAAAAGCCAAACTACCCTCACCGGCCACTCGATTAAGTCCACCTTCCTGGTATTGGGTTGGACATATAGGACTGCCTTAATTCTTTGTGGCACAGATTAAACAAGGTGCTGGGAACATTCCTTAGAGATTTTGGTCCATGTTGACATGACAGAATCACACAGCTGCTGCAGATTTGTCGGCTGCACAGCCATCGTGTGAACCTCCTGTTCCGCTACATCAAAAAGGTGCTCCATTGGATTGGGATCTGGAGGCTGTGGAGGCCATTTGAGTGCAGTGAACTCATTCTTGTGTTCAATAAACCAGTTTGAGATGATTTGAGCTTTGTGACATGGCATATGTTCCTGTTCCTGGCAGCCATCAAAGCTGGGTACACTGTCCATCCGACTGTCGCAGCAGAAATCAAGACTCAGCAAACCAGGCAACATTTTTACAGTCTTCTATTGTTCAGTTATGGTGTGCGAACTGTAACCTCAGTTTCCTGTTTTTAGCTGACAGGAGTGGTCTGCGGTTTGGTCTTCTGCTGCTTTAGCCCATCTAGGTGTGACATGTTATGTATTCAGAGATGCTCTTCTGCATACCTTTGCGTAATAACGAGTAGTTATTACCTATTATTACCTGTTACCGCTCTGTCAGCTCAAAGCAGTCTGGCGATGCTCATCTGATGTCTAACATCATCAAGTCGTTTTATTCCAGAGAAACGAACGCGAGCGGCATTTCTCTGGAAAATGTTTTCTCATTTTCAAACTGTTCTCTGTAAACCCTGGAGGTGGTTGTGGGGGGAAATACCTGTAGATGAGCAATTTCTGAAATACTCTGACCAGCCTGTCTGGCATCAACAATCATGCCACATTCAAACTTCTTCCCTCTGCTGAATCTTGGCTCGAACTTGAGTAGGTTTATATTTTTGTTAATAGACACTTTAGACATGGCTTGCTTTGTAGGGCCAATAAAAGGATAAAAGTAGTATTTAAATGAAAGCTCATTTACCATTTTTCTCCTCTATTCACACTTGTGTCAAGGTAAATTCCTTGTTGCACAAACAAGATGAACAGTCTTCGTGCTGTTTGGCTTAAAGTAATAATTGAATCGTAAAACATTTATGCAAAAGCAAGTTCTTCCTCGATCTTCCTCGGGTAGTTTGTCAAAGAGAAGAATGAACCGGCATCTTCCAGAAGCTCTAATTTTATACCTGTTTCCCAGCTGGTCAGCAGGTGAACAGGAACAACCACATGGTGGATTCCTTTTATGAAAATTCATACGCTATTAAGGGGGAAATTAGGGCAAACCCAGCATGTATGAGGCGGGCTACATGCTAAACAAGTTGTCAGTCTGTCAGCGAACCCACCTGCTGTGATGTGACAGTGCTAATCATTCAGTCACATCAATCACACTTGTCAAAATTATAGATGAGAGCATGCAACTGATATCGCTTCATTATAACCACAACAATAAATTCATTAAAAAGTAAAAACAATGAAACAGGAATTTATACTGCTTAGTAATTTGTGTTAAGTTTATTGTATCCTAGCTAATGAGAATGGATGACACAGGCACACATTACTTTTTACATACTTTTATGTATGTCAAGGTGTCCCTTGAGGTTTGTGCTGTGACAGCGAGACTTTCCGCACAGCTCATGAGTACGTGCGATGAGACAAACTGAAACCAGCAGCATATCAGTGCTGGAAAATCTTAGAAATCTGAGTCTCTGCACAAAGTTCATAACTACATTAGCATCAAGGTAAGGGGCCTTTGCAAGCTGCTTAAAAACATCCAAAAAAGAATCATGTTTAACACGTTTATGATACACAAGCAAATATTTTTTCTAAATTAATATAGTCGCTTTTATTTACAGTTTAGACAGATTTGTCACGCTCACGTTTCAGATTTTAAAAGTTAGCTTGAGTAAATGTGGAATGCACTTTTTAAAAGGTGATTTCATTTACTAAGGGGAAAGTTAACCAAAGCTACCCTGTGAAAAAAATAAGCACCCCCTAAACTAATAACTGGTTGCTCCACCCTTGGCAGCAAGAACTGCAGTTGAGTGCTTGTGATAACTGGCAATGAGTGATTCGCATCACTGTGGAGGAATTTTGACCCAGTTGTCTTGTTTTAATTCAGTCACACTGGAGAGTTTTTGAGCATAAGTGGCCTGTTTAAGGTCGTGCCAAACATCTCAATTGGGTTTACGTCCAGACTTTGACTAGGCCACTCCAAAACCTTCATTTTTATTTTATTTTTTTACCATTCAGAGGTGGACATGTTGGTGTGTTTTGGATCATTGTCCTGTTGCATAACCCAAGTGTGTTTGGGCTTCAGGACATGAACTGGTGGCTTTTCATTCCCCTTCAGGGTTTTCTGGTTGAGAGCAGAATTCATGATTCCATCATTAAAGCAAGTTGTCCAGGTCCCGAAGCAGCAGCGCAGCCACAGACCATTATGCTACCACCACCATGTCTGCTGTGTTATTTTAATGCCAGATGTAACAGGACTCAGACCTTCCAAAAAGTCCAACTTTTCTCTCATAATATTTTCCCAAAAATCTCGAGATGTTTTTTTGGCAAATCTGAGACAAGCCTTTGTGTTCTTTTTAGTCAGCAGTGGTTTTTTCCTTGAACCTCTCCCATGGATGCCATTTTTACCCAGTATCTTTCTGATTGTTGAATCATAAACTGAGGCAAGTGAGGCCTGCAGTTCTTTGGGTGCTGTTCTGGGTTCTTTTGTGACCTCCTGGGTGAGTTGTCATTGCACTCTTGGAGTAATTGTGGTGGGCCGGCCACTCCTGGGAAGGTTCACCACTGTTCCAAGTTTTTTTCCATTTGTGGATAACTGCCCTCACTTTGGTTCACTGAAGTCCCAAAAGCCTTTGTAACCCTTTCCAGCTTCTCAGCTTCCCAAAATAGAAGAAAATAAAAAAGACGTATGACAAATGTGAAAAAAAAAAAACAGGAAGGAGGCACTGAAGGAGACTGCTATGACCTGCATGACTGAGAACCTACACAGACAAGGAGGGAAAGACTTTTTTTAACAGCAGTGTCCATAAATACTGTGGAAATTATTTTATAATAATCTAATGTTGCTACAGCATAAATACAGAATGTATGAGAAATGCACACAAAGCAGGAAGTGCAAACTGCAAGAACCAATGACACAACTCTGTGGTTTTTCTTACAACAGACCCAACAATGACTTTATAGATATGCACATTTTTTGTTTCCTCATTGGTGCATATGTTACATATGTATGATTATAATTAGATTTGTTATTTATTGATGTAAAATTGAGGAACTAAGGTATAAGTGTTCACCATACACTACAGCTCTCGTGACACGCCCTAATAAATCTACAGGATCATCAAGCTGCAGCAAAATATTGCAGCTACATCACAAAGACTGCCAGCAGCAACCAGCTTCTGCTCAGTGGAAAATTTGTACAAATTTCTCAGAAAATTACTGTTTTCCATCTAAGTCAGCTTGTACGAACTCAACTGTATGAACTCCACAGATTTCGATAAGAAGGCATGACCACATTCTTGACTAAACCTTTTGCAAGATAATCTGAAATAAATCTGAAAATTAAGCTGTGTCGGAATATTAGATGATGTTAGAGCAGCCGGCTCCTTATTGAGACGCTGTGAAGGCCTTTAAATATTTAAAATCTTGTTAAAACCATGTTATTATTGCGGAGTAGTATGTGAATTGTTTGCTAAGAATCGTTTTCTTATTTTTTTGTCTATTACATCAGAAATATTAGACCTTCAATCCAATGAAAATGCTGACATCTTGACAATAATATTAACATCTGGACTAGAACTGCCACAACTCGGTCATTGCAAGTAAAACTGTCAGTTGACGTGAATTAAAACTTTGCATTGCAACAACTCTCATGAAAAAGGCGACTGATTCAATAGTCCTCACCGGGATGACTCATCAGTTTTCATTTAAGTGCATCTCTGACTCAGTGATTTCTCAGAGTAAGTTGGAAGTGCTGTAAGTTTGAACCGATCATGGCGTCATATGAAAAATGTGATCTAATGATAAACAACGCAAGAGGACAGAAAAGGGAAGTTGAGTGACACGGCCAAATACGGCAAAACCTGCTCTTTGCTGTTGCCGTTTAACAGTCACTATGACTTTTAAGACAAACATCACTTTTCATGCACATGTCTGAATATGTTTACAAGTAAGTTTAGGCTGCATTCAAGAGGAAAAGGTCACATTATATTATGATCCCTTGCTGTACTCGTTTTAGTGATTTCAGCATTCAGGCTTTATACAAGCTGAAAAAACAAAACAAAACCAAAAACTCATCTGACCAGTAAAACACTGGTTCGGTTTCAATGCGCCAACTCACACAAGACAGAAAATTCACCATAATAATTACAGTATATTTACCCATCATCCCATTCCCCGATGCATTTTCGTTGTCCCATCCTTGTCTTCATAATGAATCGGTTTCCATAGTTACTGTTGCTTAGCAACAGGCCAGTCAAATGCTCCTAATCCTGTGCTGTTGACAGTGAGCTGTGACTAGGGAAGGGAGGATGAGAAGGGAAAGGAGCAGAGAGGGGTGGGGGTACAATAAACAGCAGCGCTGGAGAGAATAGATGAAGTTTCATGCATGTATTGTGTGTTTGTGTGAGTGTTTGTATAATGAATATGTAGCGCAGGTTTATATGCAACAGCTGACGCCGAGCAACTGCAGTCAATTCAGTTGGTCTGTGAGGTGAAAATGAAAAGCACAGATACGAGATTAGCGGTTGCTTAAGCTTATGTTTGCCAAACAGGAGCACAGCTCTACTTCTATTGTTTCATTTATTATTTCAATAATCTCCCAAACGAGAATTCATTACCTGTCACATAAAAGGAAGCTCGAAATTAACGAATTGGGTTTCACGTTTTTGATGTGAACCTTTGCCGTGTGTGGCTTATCTTTCAAGCTACAGCAGAGGTGATGTGTGAAGGGGCCTGGATGTGAAACATCATCAGTGACTTTGAATGGCATTGGCTGTTTTTACTTGTCATTAAATGTGTTTCACACAGCTATTTCTTCAGAAATATTTCCAGCCTCTTAACTGGATAATGGGGTATCAAAGGCATTGCCATCATGTACCTGAATTTCTTCATATCAACTAATGGTGTTTTGGAAAAAGAATGATATCTTCTGAGAATACATAAAATGAAAACAATGAATACACAGAATCATACAGCCCAGCATTACAACAACATGCAAAGCTGTTATTTGTCTTAATTGTTATGCTTGTATTCAAGTGCATACAACTTTGCTTTATCAGCATATAAAAGAAAAAAATACAAATGAAAAGTTTCTGATGACTACGAGAATGATACAAGTACACTGTGTTTATGTTTGTTTGCCCGGTTCTTAACGTCTACACGCTGCAGTGTTGCTGCCCACAGTAACAGCATTAGTAATTAAAAACTGAGCGGAAGCAGAAAGGGAGCGGCCTGAATAATGCAACTCTCAGGTGCAGCAGGGAAAAAAAAAGAAACATGGTGGCAGAAAAGATTCCTTTCGGCAGATAAATGCAAAGCGTCCTTTCTTGTAAGGCAGTGACAAGTAAGTTTAATTTTAATGAGCAACGAATAGGTGGCTGCACATTTGAATGGCGTGTATATGGGAAACAAAGCAATGACACCGTGATGAACTTCCTCATTAATACTTAAGCTTAATTAAGGCCTGCACCTCTCTCGAGTACTCTGGCAGGAGGAGGTGAGGGGGAAGCTCTGTGTGTGTGTGTGAGCATATCTGTATCAGTGGGTGTTTGAGGCAGAGGAAGGGGGTCTCTGCACTTTAAGGGCCCCCCAGCCCTCCTCTCCTTCCACCCCCCATTAGGAAACACTTACTGTAAAGTGATAGCTGCCAGGTGAGAAGACATGAGAGTCCCTAGGCTCAGCTGGCTGTCTCCTGCTATACTCTCATACCATCTGGGCTCTTGTTTAGACACCCTGGAAAGAGGGGGCGTGAAGTCAAACAGCCTGACAGGACCATGTGTAGTATATAATGTTTAGGAGGCAGTCTTAGTACTTGGGGATGCATACTTGTAAAGGAAATAGGGCTTGTGATTCAGTGTGGTTAGGTAACAACATGGGACTGGTAAGAGAAAGGAAGACAGACTGATAATGAAAGAAAAAGGCATTTAAGTGCAGCAGATTTGGCAATTTGTATCAAACACAAAACCCAAAATTATTTCCTTCTTCCTGTTGTGTCTCATTTAGATTTTTTTCAAGCAATTAGCTAATTCTTGAATTGAACAATAAAGCTCATTTAGGGAAATTTTAATAGCACTCACTGGCTTGATCACAGTCTTTCTGTTACTCGCTTTATTTTTAATGTGCTTTTTTTTCTTTCCCTTTTGTAAGTTTTGATGTGGCTTTCCTTTAGTGGTGCATTTATTATTGGATACTCTATTGCAAACTAGTGCTTTAATTAGTGTTTTTTTTTTCTACCACTCTTTCAACTATGAGCAAAATGTGAGCAAAAAATGTATTGTTCTGATGATTTTTCAGTTTGCTCTGATTAGCTGAACGATCTTTAAAGATTACAGCTAATGTAACATAGTCTGGTTATAAAACTCAAAATAGGATTTACTGAGTACTAGAAGTAACATTGTCTCACACGTTTGTTTACAGTTTGTACCATAAACGAGTTAGGCCTTGGTCACATAGACAGACCTAAAGACTGGTTGGCAACTGTCTGGCAACCACCACTTGTTAGTGAAAAATGAGCACTGTATTATTAGTATTGTTAAAGTCACTGTTGTGCAGACCCAGAGACCAGTCTGGTTGAGACCCCCTGGTAACCACTGGATCCTGTGGAAAAATTTATGTTTTTCAGGTTGTGAGTGGTGGCTATAGGCTGAAACTGGTTGCAAAGAGATATGTTGCTCTACAAGATTGCTGCAGTCGCCCATAGTTTGCATGGAATATGTCAACTTGTATGGAAAATACAGCCAGCTAAACGGTTATGTGAAGTGAATGGAAATGGAAACCATTTGCCTTCAAAGTAAAGGTTCCACCTTCTGAAACGAGATGGTATCAGTAAGGCACAGCTTCTATTGTGAAGGGACATGGTTTGTGTTCCCAGTTTGTGTCACACTTTTTCAAGTTTCATTACTGTGCTTAGTTCATTACAAGTTGGCATCTTCTGTGCAAACTACATGCAACTGCAGCAATCTGCTAGCAAGCAAAGCAATCACAGGGAAGATTGTGGTAGAGAGCCCTCTTTACCACTAATTTCACCCAACAACAGCCAGCAGCCCCACACAACCACATGTAGTCATAGTGGAATATGTATTGAGGTCTTAGGCAATGGTAGGCAGTGGACCAAACCACTGAGAGGTACATATGAGGGAGAGCCCATCTTTCAAAATGTACAAATGCACACTTTCCATCTAGGATTCAACCAATCACTTTGACTTCATGTACTATTATTCAACATTACATAAATATATATTTACATATATGCACATATATAGTAAGGCTGAAAAGGAGGCTACGAGGAAACAAGACAGGAACGTCTGGCTGTTTGTATCACACATTTTGTCCCAGTCATTGCACCCCTGGTGACACCTCTGCTCTTTCAGTGAACTGCAGTTAGGGTAAGCAGGTTATTGTAGTTTAAAATAAAATCAGTGCAAAAAAAAAATTTTTAGTTAAAAAGATTAAGCACTAGACTTACATTTTTTAAAGTAATTATAATGATAATATATGCTTGCAAAAAAAAATGAAAATAACAATATACAGAGGTCAGTTTGGAGGTTCATATCCAGCATGAGGAAACTTTGGTGTATGCATTAAGGAGATTTGGGATCACTGTGTGAGTGAGTGTGCTTAAAACTCACACTAAAACTAATAAAAGCTGAAAGCAAAACACAGAAATGCACTACCACAGCATGCAAAAATAAACAGACTTTTCTTTAAGTCAATGCATTAAAATAATTTATTCTAAAAGAGGCACCAATGAGGGGCCATGAACATATGATAATGTAATTGTCTTAGCCCACATTAGCAGCTGTAAATGCATTTTTGGGACTGTATCTAAGAGCTGCATGCAAAACACGTTTCTCATAACTGCACCCTTTTCATCATTATCCAAAAATAAGGCACTTACACCACCAAATTATGAGGGGGTTACTTTGAATCTGGGAGCGATTGCCTAATCCTTTGCTATTCCCCCAGTATCTTTTTTTTCCATGCTGTGAAGATCTTGTGATTTGCTCAGAGCATCATGTTGTTTCTGTAACCTTTTAAACAGCAGCGTTTCATCTGACAACCTCCCAGTCACAAGCTACTGGCCACTCGCCACATGCCAGCAGATGCCATGAACAGATCAGCTTTCTCTTTCTTTGCTTTGCCTTATACAATCAACATCACATGAGCACAGCTGTATGAAAGTGCACACATACACATGTTCACAGGCTTTTTTTTTTTTTTTAATTTCATGCATTCCTGTTCTGGGTGAAAATCAGCCTGTTTTAAAAAATTAGTTCAATATATTTTCATAATATTCTGTCATGCTGCAGAGCAAAATGAGCTGCATAACGTAAAAAAAATGCAATACTGTGGCAAAGCGATAACGTTGTGGCTGCATTTCTCTTGGTCTTAGTCCTCTCTGCTCAGCCCGTACGCTAACTTATGACTAACAGATTTGTCTGCAGGATACAGCAGGCATCAGTGATTTCCATCAGAGAGTAGTGAAATATATATTTTTTATCTCACTTTAGAGAAAATAAATGTGACATCTAATGTGGTCCTACAGCTATAAGTGATAATTGACCCACTTTTTGAATCGCTCCAATGTTCTTTTTTTGAAGTTAAAGGCTAAAGGTGAACTTTATCATCAAGCCACAACAGTTATGGCTCACTAGGGAAAAAAAAAAAAAGAAAAGAAAAGAAAAAGTTTTAAGCTTTCAAGGCACCGTGAAGATGAAGTCTGTGCTGTTCTTATTATCCTTCTGTAAGCTTTCATAAGTCTCAGCTGCAGTGTTTCTGTTATGACAAACTATATAAGGCCATAGGAGTGTGTGCCATGTGAGCCACTCAAATTTTCATATATATGAGCTACCTTTTAGGGAACAGGTGATTTAAGACTTGAACACGTCTTCCCTGACTAATCATTTCTCAGCGTAGGACTCGGGAGTAAGCTAGCGGCGGTGAAAGGGGTAATCAGGAGTTTTAGAGGAGAACGTGAGAGTTCAAACAGAGGTCTGCGGCTGTCTTAGTCTCAAGTCTGTGTTGACATAACAGAGAAGACGTACCTTTGGCTACTCGAGTAGATGTCTGCGGCGTGCGCTGGCTGCTTTTACACCTCCTCTTAACTTGTCCTCGTTTTTCCTGAAGTCTCATCCCGACCTCACGTTGCCCGATCGGCTTGTTCAATATTCTTAAGCACATGATCCATGTTGTCACATAGCGCTACAAACTGGGCTGGTTTGGGTTGCTACTTCAAACTAGACACTACATTTTCTTAGCCATGAAGTCAGCTTTTTGTGATCTCATCCCTTTTTTTCTCTCTCTTCCCTTTTCCCGTCCACACAGAGCCGTATGGCCGAGAGCTTGCGTCTCTTCGACTCCATCTGCAACAACAACTGGTTCACCAACACGTCGCTCATCCTCTTCCTTAACAAGAAGGACCTGTTGGCTGAGAAGATAAAACGCATTCCACTGACAGTGTGCTTCCCTGACTACAAAGGTCAAAACACCTACGAGGAGGCAGCTGTGTATGTGCAACGGCAGTTTGAGGACCTCAACCGCAACAAGGAGACCAAGGAGATCTATTCGCACTTCACCTGTGCCACTGACACCAGCAACATCCAGTTCGTGTTTGATGCTGTCACGGACGTGATCATCCAGAACAATCTGAAATACATTGGGCTATGCTAGGACCTGAGACCGGTGGGGGGGACGGGGGGAGTTGGGGGGGGGTTTGCAGTTGGCCTGCCATCAGGCTGGATAAACAAAGGCATGTTAGTCTGCCTGGCAGTTTATCTCTTTGAAGAGGGGCAACAGAGAACTGGAAAGGAAATGAGCTAGTAAAACGGGGAGAGACGGACGATACTGTAGATTCAACTTTTTCAATGGAAACAACAGAGCTGATGGTCCATGGTTAAGATGGGATGTTAACCCTACATGTTTGCACTGAATATGAGTATGCAGAGACACCCAAACTCATACACACCAACACACATCCTTATAGTTTGCTCACACACGAGACCTTCAGTCAAACGCTGGTTTGATGAGGCAACACTGGAAATTTTAGACCGGTACACACACCCCCCCCCCCCCCCCCCCCCCCCCCCAACTGCCTGCCAAACGTGAAACCTGTAATGGTGGTTTCCAGTTCCTTACATCTCCTTTGTTTCATTTGCCTGAGTCAGTTAAAGCTGCTTTATCAAAACAAATTCTGCCCAACCAAATGCTCTCTTTTGGCTTTTCACCCAAACAATAGTAAACAGTGAGTGCACCTGTATTTCTGGGAAGAAAGAAGTCAGTAAACATGATGTCACAGGTTTTCTGCCTAAAAGAGGAAACTGCCACAGTCTAAAGTCAAAGTGAAATATGTTTTCTACACACCATTTCTGTTCTTTCCTTGTCAGCCCTCTATTGTTCTTCTTTTCCTCTCTTTCTTTTATCATTTTGTGCTTAGAAAAGAAAACAACAAACGCGTCTCTCAAACCTGCTTTTCTAGCAGGTCACTGACTTAATACCACCAGGAGTATGTTACACTCAGCAGAGTCAAAAGTATTTTTCATTACCGTTTCCAGCAAGAGACAAAAAACAAAACAAAGCAACAACGACAAAATACAAAACAAAAAAAAAAACAGTGCCAAGATCAGTGTGTAAATAAATCCAGATCCCATCCTTTATGTAAAAAATTTCTGTTTAGTTTTTATGGACGAATA
>VOQJ01010876.1:19615-31210 GCA_015052665.1 Apistogramma diplotaenia
TATATATATATATATATATATATATATACACAGTATGTGAGTTCAGTGTGACTGCTGATTTAAAAAAAAAAATTTTCCTGTCATATCTTGCTCCTTTCATCATGATCTACATCAATGTGTGGGAAATGTCTTTAGGTCATTGGGATATTGTTTTGTGGACTGATTGAACCAACAGTGGGAATCTGTAAATAAAAGTCATTTCTGAGAAGGCTGAAATTGTGCCTTATGACTGTCATGTGGTTGGAGTTGGTGCCAACTTTGAAAACTGAGAGCAGTTGCTGATAAAAAGAAAAGTCAAAGGGAGTATAGAAATGTCCTGTATTTATTGATTTTTATTCAAATGAGTCTGGAGTCAAATTTTAAGTTCAAACTGGCCAGTCGGGCGCCCCGTACTTTTCATAGGGAAGCGCTGAGCAGCTGATTGCGACACTGAGTAAAGTAAATTAGAATTTACTTAAAAAAATAACACAAACATGATCAATAAAAGGTTTTGACACACTCACCAAACTTTTGACTCAAACTGTGAACATCTGCGGGTTTGGATGTTTATTTGCTCTTTGTTATAAATGACCACAAACAGTCATATTTAACTATACCAAATGTCATGACATCTTACAATTTTTATGACAATTTTTCTAAATATGGTAAAATTAAAAAGGTCCTATTATGAAGTACTTTCACCAGAATTGCACCTTACTAGCACTAAATTCGACCCCTTTTTGCATTCAGATCTTAATCCTGGTTGGCATAGACCTCATTCAGACACACTGACATGATAGCACAGTTGCTGCATCTGCACATGCATGATGTGATCTTCATCCAGTGCATCCTGAAGGTTCTGCATTGGATTGAGGTCCGGTGACTGTGGAGGCCATTTGAGTGCAGTGAACTCATTGTCGTGTTCAAGAAACCAGTTTGCGGTGATCTGAGCTTTGTGACATGTGGTATCAGATATTAGGAGCACTGTGGTCATAAAAGCATGGACGAGGTCAGCAACAATGCTCAGGTAGGTTGTGGAGTTTGCATGATGAAGACAATATTTCCGCACCATTACACCAGGAGCAGCAGCCTGAACTGTTTCTGCAAAGCAGGATGGATCCATGCTGACCCACCAGCCAAATGCTGCAGCAGAAATCCAACTCACCAGACCAGGCAACACTTTTCTAATCTTTTATTGCCCAATTTTGGAGAGCCCATGTGAAGTGTACTGAGAGCAGTGGCAAGGTTCAACATGTATGTTAAGAGATGCTTTTCTGCACAGCTCTGCTGTAACAAGTGATTATTTGAGTGACTGTTGCCTTCATATCAGCTCAAAGCTGTCTAGCCATTCTCCTCTGACCTTTGGAATCAACAAAGCATTTTCACCCAGAGAACTGCTGCTCACTGGATATTTTCTCTTTTTCACACCATCCTCTGTAAAGCCGAGAGATCCCAGCAGATCAGCAGTTTCTCAAATACTCAGACCGGCCTGTCCGGCACCAACGACGATGACACATTTAAAGCACTTTGATGCCCAGTTTGATTGTCAGAATATTGTTCTAACCTTTCCTACATGTCTAAATGCATGGAATTGCTGCCATGTGATTGGCTGATTAGATATTTTTGTTATCAAGCAGGTGAACAGGTGTACCTGACAGAGTGGCAGATTATACTGGGGAATCCAGTGAGGGGCATGTTATGGAACAGATTGGCCCTAATTGTCTCTCTAGAGGGAAGCTTTAGAGCAAATATCACATTTTTTTTTCAAGGTGATTATCCTTCACCTATAATCTGATGGGAGTGGTCTCTTCCAAGATGATGATGATGACGATGCCCTAACTAATAGTGCAAAAGTCTGTCCCTGAATGTTTTGGTGAGTACAAAAATAATGTGAATCACACACTCCTTTCAGTGGTGTTGCAGAGACTGGAACAAATGTGCAGCACCTCTGTCTGTATTTTATAATATTCCACATTCTCAACATTTTGCAATAATTAAAAAAAAGGACTAAACAATCTTGTGGCATGTCAAAACAAATGAATCTAATTATGATAAGGATCTTTTTAATGCTATCACTCTCTATGGTTCATTATGTCCTCACAGAATTCAAGGATCAGGATTTTGCTGTTTTATGTGATAAAGATAGAAACAAATGCATAACGATTGGGAAAGGTCTGGGGACAACCCCCGGCGGTCTCTACTTTTAGATTTTGGAGGTTTGCCTATAAATCTAAGATTTAGTACGCCAGGAAACTCATATTTGTCATCGGTATTGGAACATACAATATATAATAAAGGATTGAGGCATTTCTAAAAATAAGAAGTAGTTCAAAAGCAGCCACGGGCATAAAAAGGACATTTTTGGCCATATTATGACAGCACTGAAATAATAAATATCTGTAAGTTCTGGCATGTTCCAACCCCGTCTATTTGCGGGTCTCCTGAATCATTTAGACATTTCTGAAAGAAAGAGAAGGTAAACAAAGCCATTCCCACTGGCTGGTCTTTCTTTCTCTCTTTCTTTGTTCTTGACCAACATTAACCAGCACCGTTTCCACTGACCTCTTTAAGTTCGTTTCCTTACGCTATCACCACAAGGTATGTCTTGTGATTCTTGTGCTTCCTCTTGTCCTCAGCTCAACTCGTCTAACTCGCTTCAGCTGACTTCTTCCTGTGTCTCCACACTGACCTCCACATTTATTCTTTCCCTCTTATTCCCTCAGGGCACTCTCCCTTTTTTTCCCCCTCTAAGCTTTTCTATCTGCTCCCACCTGCTTCTTGGCTGTAAACAGCCTAATGAATCAAACGGAGAAACTTCAAGCAGCTGCAGGAAAATTCCACAGGTCTGGTTTTCTCGAAAGGTTTTTAGGATCGCTCCCTTTCTTTGCCTCAATCTGCTGGCAAATCTGCCATTTATCACTTTAAATCCAGTCAATCCTCTCCTCTCATTTTAGCACTGCTCAGCTTACTCCTCCCTCCTCTGTTTGCTTCACAAAAAGAGGGATGACAGCCAAGCCTCATCCTCCAAGCTAACCTTTGGACACTGCCTCCTCTGACCCCTGTAACATGAGCTCAGTGTCTCCCCCTCAATCAGTCCTTAAATAAGTTAAAAAAAATAGACTTAACTTCTGTCTTCTTGAAGCGACCCCCTGCTTGCTGTCCCGACCCACTGCTGCTGATCTGTTCTACTCTAATGAGTATTATCAACCCTCCCTGACATCTGGCTGTGAACCATCTGTCTTTGAGTCAGCTCTCTGAGCCACTGTTACCCTCACAAAACCTTCCCCGGACCCTGTGACATCAGCTGTCAACAACAGCTCTGTCTTATTGGTCTGTATTGATAGAAATCAATTATTAAAAAATATTCAGTTATTTAAAATTTTAACAAAGCCATTTTACTGGAAAAGAAATGCATTCATCACAATGTATGGGTGCAATGGTGAGTCAGAGCTCAATTTATAAGCAACGTTTAAATTCTAAACATGGTGAATGGTTTTGTGAATGCTGTTTGCTCAATAAAATTAAATGGTTAACTATTTAAGATTATTTAAGATTTATTTTCCCAGAAAAAATGAATGAACAACCTTGCAGCTTGTCTTCTTTGATAATCTGCAGCACGGTACCAGGATCGCTATAATTACATCCAGAAGCTAAGCAGTTACAATGCATGTTTACCATTTAGTAATTTGTGAGCATGTTTTGATTTATTAAATTATGCTAACCAGAAACAACATGTGGTTGATTGCAATGCTATTAGTTATGCAAGTATTAGTCAAGAACTAGAACACAATTATGATAATTACGGTAATATAATAATATCTAATGATAGTTCAAGATTTTAAAAAAAGTTTCCACAATTCATCATGGCAGAGGCACACCTTTATGCATCAAGATTCATGCCAATTCATTTAATAGGTATTTCAAACAAAACCAGAAAGGTGAACCTCATACTGTAAAGCTCAAAGAAGAGTGAGAGGATTATCGAACTCAGCAGGTTATATTACGGCCTGATTGATTTAGCAGACTGATATTATCAGTCAATGTTAATGTTAGCTATTTGCAGTCTGTTGATATCAGCAGAGGTGGCAAAAGTACTGACATTATGTACTTAAGTGGAAGTACAAGTACTTAAAAACTACTTTAGTAAAAGTTGAAGTACTGGTTCAACATCTTTACTCAAGTAAAAGTATTAAAGAACCGGCTCTAAAATGTACTTAAAGTAAGAAAGTAAAAGTAACTCTTTGTCCTCTTTCTTACATCTTTCTTCATCTCTGCTCTTTCTTTTCTCTCCCTAGAAACACAGCAGCTGTTCTTTAAGCTAGCAGAAGCATTGTGTGGCAGACTAGAGACATTTTTCATGCTTTACATTTTCTATCACTCATTTTTCTCACCGTTCTTCCGTGTAGCCTCTATATAAAGCGCAACTTTACATATGGCTCCGAGCGAGCTTTGCAGGAGCTTCTCCCGCTACGGTGTGGCGTGTCTGTTCACTCCTTCACACCCTGTTTAATCGACTTCCGGGAAAAACAATGCTAACCGGAAATGCTAACTTTTCTTAGACATGTTAAAACTAAAGCAACGAGTCGGTTTTGAAAATGTAAGAAGTAGAAAGTACCGATATTTGTGTAAAAATGTAGGGAGTACAAGTAAAAAGTAGTCAGAAAAGCAAAGTACAGATACCTGAAAATCTACTTAAGTACAGTAACGAAGTATTTGTACTTCGTTACTTCCCACCTCTGGATATCTATTTATAACAGCCAATAAATGAAAATTTTAAAAAGAAGAGAAGTGAGAGACACCCTTCAGCTATGTTACGAGTATGGATGTTGCACAGTTTGTCCACCAGAGGGCACCCTGCAACTTTCCTGCTTGGACCATACCTTTGGGCCGAAACAACAACCAGCTAAACCGAGCAGTGTAAACAAGAGAGGAAATAACTGCACATAACAAATGTCAAGGCTGTCTGAAGGAAAAACAAATATATATTGACTTTTAAATCACCAAATATTGGTCTTAAAAATATCAGTTGGTTGGGTTTGTGGACATGCACCATGAATATCTGAAAAAAAAAAACTCAAAGCGAAACAATAATAATAGTGATTGAATTGTTTCTATCTGAGCATAAGAAAAACACCACCCAGCCCCACAAGCTAATAGTATTTATCATGCTGGTATGTGGAGCGAAAGCAGAATTCTCTGCTGAAGCTTTAGGTGTACTGAAATAGGTTTTAACAGGCCTAAAGTGGTGGGTAAAGCCTTGGTCAAATCCATATCACAGTGCCTTTGGGCATCGGATAAAGTATGCCAACATTCCTCTGCTGAAGCAAAGGGTATAAAATAATATTTCACTCAGCAGCAGTTTGGCTGTGCTGGCACAGTGCCAGGTAATATAGACTGAATCATAAAAAGGCTGAGGGTTAGAGCCCAGTCGTGATAGTCTTTATAAATTTTGAGCTTTAATCCATTCAGGTAAACGGATTCCATTTTTAATTCTGTACCGAGCCTTTAGTTATGTTCACATTATGAGAAATAAAGTTACAAAATGGCCAAGCACTGGCAGCTACGTTGTCACTGAGTCACTATTAAAGTGTTGTGCAAATTGGATTGCATTTCTGAATTTTTCACTTCCTGCTCAGTTAACGTTACAATAGTAAATCACAAAAACACTGGTTTTATAGAGTCCCTCAATCTTAGTGACTGAATGAGCTCAAAGTTTTGCAACTTCTGACTAAAAAAACTGTCTGACAACAGTTTCTCTGCCACCAATCCAATGAAACCACACAAACTGATGCCAACATCACCAACCCACAGAGGCCCTCGTGGGCTTCCTGCTTCCAATGCGTGCCCCTGCCTCAGCGCCAGCTGACAGGGTGCCAGCAACTGTCAGACTGGCACACATAGGCAGTGAGACAGCCGCACTAACACAAGGCCAACAGGAACTGATCACTGAAATACTGACGCACAAAACCTGTTTGGCCATTTCTCTTGCTTGCTAATGAAGCACTTCCTCCTTCTTTGTTATTTTGGTTCCAGGAAAACATGTATAGAACAAAGCAGTTTCTGTGTTTAGCTTTGGTCAAGATGGGATACTATGTGGTTGGTAGCTTACTATTTATTTTCTTTTCTAGTTTAAAATGTATACACATCATAGGCATCCAACTACTAAAGGGTGTCTCGTAAGTCTTAGCTGTTAATCCACCTATTCTTTGTCAAGCAAACGCTATGAAAAGCTCTTCTTTGCACTGTGCTCTGAACTGCATGCTCTTTATTACTGTAATACTCACCCTGCTCTGTGGAGAAACAGCACACTGTCTGTTCACATTTTCTATGCTGGCCTCCTGTAATTGCCATAATGTGCTCCTAGTCTGTTGCAATTACTTTTTCCCCTAACACATTTAGATGCTTAGGTGTCAGCAAAATGTCCTGCAGGCATCACTGACGTGTCAGAAAACTTACTGACTCCACCTTTCATTTGCCGTACTGTTGACAAACGTCTTATTGACTGGGCGCATCTGTGTGCGAATGAACGGCATCTCTTATCCCTTGACCCTGTGACTTTGATTTGCTGATTGTGCCCCAGTAAATCATTTTCACCACTAACCGTCATTTCAGTGTGCATGAAATCAAATCATTTGTAATAGTAATGCAGCACAGCTGTGAAGCAGTTCCAGGTGTCCCAGTCAAACTTATGGCACTCTTAACTGCCACTGCTCTTATCTATCTATCTATCTATCTATCTATCTATCTATCTATCTATCTATCTTGCATGATCATAACATAGCCTGTAAATAAAAGATGTGCACACCCACAAAGACATCCTGTCTGTGAAACCTTGCACTGAAACTATATGCCCTTGATTTTGAATCTAATGGAGCCTGTAATTATGGTGTATTTAATAAAATGTGAAATTGGCAATTGAGATAATAAACCGTGCTTACGGGGGCTGAGAGCAATTTTTCCATACTGTAGATCTCAAAACAACCACTTCTTTTTGCAGCCAGAGAAGCTTCTGAAAAGAAGCTTGATTCAGCACAACCTCAGTATGATTTTAGACCACAGATCAGTAATTACTGCTGTGGGTTCATAAAAATATACACACGTGAGGCCTTTTCACATGTATTTTAGTAAACATACTTTTTTCTGTGTGTTTTGGCCTTTTGTTCATGTGTAAACAGCCTTTAGGACACTGAAAACCAAACATCTGACAAACACCACTTTTTAAAAATTCTAATTCTGCGTTTAAATGTGGACAAGGAAAATGGAGATTTTGCCCTCCAACATCAAAGATATGAGCCTTTTGGGGAGGCTTTCCACAAGGTTGAGGAGTGTTTATGGGAATGTTTTTAACATTCGTTTGTGAGGTCACACACTGATGTTGGATGAGAAAGCCTGGCTCACAGTCTCCAATGTAATTAATCCCAAAGGTGTTCTATCAGGTTGAGGTCAGGACTCTGTGCAGGCAAGTCAAGTTGTTCCACACCAAACTCTCTCATCCATGTCTTTATGGACCTGCTTTGTAATGCTTGGAACAGGAAGGGGCCGTCCCCAAACTGTTCCCACAAAGTTGGGAGCATGAAATTGTCCAAAATGTCTGAAGCATTAAGAGTTCCTTTCACTGGAAGCTGAGCCCAACTCCAGAAAAACAGCTCAACACAATGCAGTCAGAGTGTTATGGCAAGCAGTGTAGCAGGAAGGACGGGACCTCCAAATGAGCAAAACTGAACTTAAACATGATTTATTTGGGAAATGACAAGAAATAATAAACACAGCTAAACTGAAGCTGGAAGGGTGCCAGAACTAAACACAAAACTATGGAGCAGGGTGACACAGAGCAAGGTAAACACTGACAACAACACGACATGGGAGCAGGAAAAAACACAGGGCTTAAAAACAAACACGGGATAATGAGAGGATCAGGAACAGGTGGAGAAACAGCTGGGAATAATTTAACAAGACAAGACCAGGAAGTAAAGCAAGACTAAGACTGACAAAATAGAACAGGAAAAAAGCAGTCACAGGACTAAAAAGGGAATAAAATGAAATACAAATACATGAGCCAAAGGACATGACACAAAACAAACGTCTCCACTAGAGTTTCCATCCGTCCCGTAAAATACGGAACCCCGTATGTTACGAGACTCTGTGAAATACTCTAGAACATACGGGGACGGGTGGTCTCCACTGTTCTAGAGTCCAGTGACGGCGTGCTCCCCCAACTCTTGCACTTGGTGAAGCGTGACTCGGATAAAGCTTCGTGGCCATGGAAACCCATTCCATGATGCTCTCTACGCACTGTTCTTGAGCTGATCTGAAAGCCACGAGGTCTGTAGAGATTCACTCTTCAGAGTGGTTCAGTTGCTGTCATTCCCAGTCACTTCCACGGTGTTATATTACCACAAACAGCTGAGTGTGGAATATTTAGTAGAAGCAGTCTGAGGGCCCAGCCGCTTGTTTTTATACACCTGTGTCTATGCAAGTGTTTGGAACCTGAATCCAAAGATTGGATGGGTGAGTGAATACTTGTGTCAATATGGAGTATTTTTCAAATCCTCCTCTTAGAAATCATCCATGGACACATGGACTAGAATATAACTGATGTATTTTTCTATGCTCATGTATTCAGAGTAATCCTCTTAACTACTGTTGAACAACACAAAACTCTCCTTTCAGACACTTTTTGTTGTTTTTATCATCTTGTACGTGCTGAGGCTCAAAGGTTACCTCCAGGCCGTGCCATTTCTGTCCAGTGCAAAAAACCTGAACAGGTTGAGTGTTTGTTTTCAGTTTCTTTCAACTTATATTTAACAAGAAAGTCTGAAAATAAGCCATCTGCTTTTTAATTTTGGATTTGTAAATCACAATAGAAAAAAGTGACTGTTTTTTCAGATGTGCATGAACACATTTTGCATGATAATAGGGTCGGATGTTATATCATTCTTTGAATAACAATTCTAGCATATGACTGACTGATTTGGCTTGGATTTGGGTTCTTTCAGATCACCAATTTGGACGTTTTGAATGATCAACTTTTGATAACTGCTTATATTCATTCCTGAGCAGGGCCCACAAGTACAAAAATCTTCTGTACGTGAGAAAATATCCCATTTCTGATCGATAATTGCTGAAAATCCTGTTTTTCATCTCCACCAAGAATACAAGAATCCTTTCCATTTTATCTTCTATTTATCTCCCTTTCCATGGTGACCCTGCAGTTTAAACTGTAAGCCCACTTAAAGACATGATTCATTTCCAGCCACTATAAGAACTTTCATTGTCATCTGTTCCATTACTTCACAAAGATCACAACGATATGAGTTCAGAGGAGCAATCCACCTATAATTAATAGGCTTACTGGCTTCCAAATACTGGGCAGCCTGCCCTCCTGTCTAATAATGCCTCAGATGCCTTATCTCTAATATGATCTGACCTAACCTTTTGAATCATTTTAGCTTTGATTTTTCCATCCATCCATCCATCCATCCATCCATCCATCCATCCATCCATCCATCCATCCATCCATCCATCCATCCATCCATCCATCCATCCATCCATCCATCCATCCATCCATCCAAAGGTCTGAAGCTTTTTGTTTGTAATAGCATTTGACTTTAAATATGATTCTTTTTAGTGTTGAGCATGTGTGCTGCTATAAGTCACTGATTGATTTTCTTTTCTGAAAAAATTAATGTATCCAAAGGTAGACAATACAGGCTAATCTAATCGAATGTAAGCACAAAATCTAAACCGCTTATCCCGGTCAGGATTACTTTCCAAGCACACATTCAGGAAAATGTGAGGTAATTTTATCCACCAGGACATTTGGTGCTGATGATAGCCTTTATCTTTAATCCAAGTCCATATAATACAGGTCAAAGGCATCTAATCCCAGAAACATGTTGTAAGTAATAATTATTAAATGACACTATAAAGGCTACTACAAGTGAGAAGTTATAGTTATTCTTTCTTTGGTATATGAAAATTTACATAGTAGCTCATTTGGCATCACATACCCCGGTCATTACTAAAGGACAGCTGTGCTGAGCATAAAGTAAGAGCACACACACACAGTATATGAGTAAATCAGCTCCTGGAACAGGATCAGAAGGCTGCGACAAGAACGATTGAGTGTTTCATCCCTAGAAGTAAATCTAAAACAACCATATATGAACAATGCTGCTTCAGACACCAAAGAAATAGTTCTCACAGAAAGGAGAGAAGGAAGGAAAATAATAGGGCCTTAAAGGCAGTGGACTAAAGCTCAAAGAGTTCAGAAAAACATCACTGTAATTGGTTTAAGATAGTTGGCAAAATGAACCTTTGGGGATGGTTTCACAAAGACTTTAGAGTGGCCCGTGTGGCCTGTCTAATGTTTTCACCATGCAAGTCACAAAAACAACAATGATCTGGTTTAAGCCAAAGGAACCCCTATAACCACCTCCGCTGACCAGCTGCACCCAACAACAAAAACTGTTGATGTGAAACTGATCCATAGTTTCCCTGGAATCTGCATCATTAAATTATTAGCCAGCTAGCTACTAATTCAATATTAGCTTATGTTGTTTTCCACTGACTGATGTCACCTTGACCACTGTTTATTCTCTAGAACAGAGGCAGTGGCCCACATGTTTCTTCAACACTAAATTAAAGGTCCTCCTTATTTACCTGTAATTCTTTGTACTACTGTATATCCCTGCTTAACATAGTGAAAGTCTGAAGTCCTTTTTTGCAGGGCATGTATTGAGTCACCTGCAGTGTATTTGAACTCTGACAGGTAAAATCTGCCCCCTTGAACTTCCCAATGTGGCTCGACAGGCTCTGTCTGAAGGTTTTATTTTGGCTGTTGTGATCAATATTTCCTCAAGTAACCTCTGAATTAAATGTCTAACGTTGGTGCTACTTCAGCTTTTTAAGCAAAACTTTTGATCATGCCACCATCACACCACTTTTCCAAATGTGGGGAATTAAACAGTGCACCAATCAGTCCTGATGTGATTATCTGAGCTCTCAAGACATCAACATCCCACCTTTATACTCAGTGCCTACACCAGGCATTATCAAGTCCTGTTCTCAATGTAAAAATAGCTCACTACAGGTGAAGGTTGCGCATTCAAGTCCTCTCTTTGTATTTAACTATTGCCTGTGACTGATATATTTTCTCATATAACTTTAAATCTATTTTATCTACTTACAATAAGAAGAAAAATAAAGTTCTGTTACATGAACCTTTTGGACAGTGCTTTTTCTTTACTGTGAAATATTGGACTCTTTCAGATTCAGCCAGACATAAAAATAGTATTTGAGTGAGATTATAAATAAAGCTTTGTCACTCACAGAAATTAAAAAGATACATTTTCATCAGGAATCATGGCAGAGTTCTGTGGAATCAGTTTAAAAACATGCTTTATGATATAATAAAGAAGAAGAAATAATAATGGGTTAGGAGAGTAAACATTTAAACATTTTTCTCTAAAATGCATAAAAACACTGATGCAAAATGCAGTATGAACTTAAAGAAATGAATGTTGAATGAATGGATGCTGCACATCAGCTACGAGAAGACTCTGAACTACCAATTAAACATAAAAGAGTAGAGCTCTTTCGTTTTATTCTCTTGTT
>VOQJ01010887.1:2606-14704 GCA_015052665.1 Apistogramma diplotaenia
ACACTAAAAAAAAAAAAAACACCTTTCACAATTTGCCGGTTTAATTACTGCAAATATTATGCAAATATCAAGCCTTTAAGGGGGAACTCACCCCAAAGCATTCATTATAGCTTGAGTGCTTTACTTAAATTAACAACTAACGTTCAATCAGCGTTACCCGTCGCCCACTCCAGTATAACGCTTCTGTGATTATAACAGGAACATTAACGGAAGCCTCGCATCCTAATGGCAGCGAAGCGTTCCCGGATAAATGCACATACATGTGCATATTTAGTCAAAACTATGCCGTGACACACACGGGCTTTTTTTTTGCCCCTCGGTAAAACAGTGAGCAGGACATTTTTAAGGATGGTTGGTTTCTGCGTATTACTAGCTTGTCTAACGTTAATGCTAGCTAGCTAATTCATGTTTGTCCAACCTGTACTGGTACATATATAAAAACACACAGCTTATTTCATGAGGTAGCGACTTACCGGATCTTTTTCAAGAATTTTTATTTTGCAGTGAATTAAAATTCCATACTGCCATCTACTACCAACGCTGACATGGCTTATTTTAAGACAAATAAGTATTTACAATACTGAAAGCATTTTCTGCACACAGCCATGACAACACGCCCAGGCGTTGCGTCACTAATGCTGCCTTCATGTCCCCCTCGTAATAAAGGGAACAACTTGAACTTCATTCAAACACACCGGTCACTTCATTAGATGCACCTGTTCGACTGCTCGTTAACGACTATCTAATTAACCAATCACATGGCAGAAACTCAACGGTTTTGGGGGATACAGGCATGATAAAGACAACTCACCCAAATTCAAACTGAGCATCAGAATAGGGGGCAAATGTGATTAAGTTACTTTGAACGCGGCATGGTCGTTGGTGCCAGACTGCCTGGTCTTATTTCAAACAGCTCATCTGCTGCGATTTTCCCGCACAACATGTCTAAAATGCTCCTTTTTTGTCATACCAGAGGTGACGGGAAACGGCTGATAGGAAGGCTACATTAGCTCAAATCACAGCTCGTTATAAAACACCACAAACCTTGAGGCAGATGGGCTAGAACAGCAGAAGACCACAGGGTGTAACTCCTGTCAGCTAGGAACAGGAAACTGAGGCCACAGAGCTCAACAAATTGGACAATATGTCTACAAATTGTAAAAATGTCTGATGAATTTTAAGAATTTGGCATGAACAACATGAAAGCATGGATCCACCCTGCCTTGCATCAACTGCTCAGGCTCAGGTGGTGTAATATTGGTAGGGGATATTTTCTTGGTAAACGCTGGGCCCCTTACCACTGCATCGTTTAAACACAACAGACAATCTGAGTATTGTTGCTGACCTTTATGACTAGTGTACCCATCTTCTGATGTCTGCTTCCAGCAGGATAACACACCATGTCACCAAGCTCAGATCATCTCAAACTGGTTTCTTGAACATGGCAGGGAGTTCACTGTACTCAAATGGTCTCCAGAGTCTCAGAGCTCAGCCCAATAGAGCACCTTTGGGATGTGGTGGAGCAGGAGATTCATATAATGAATGTGCAGATGACAAATCTGCAGCAACTGTGTGATGCTATCATGACAATGTGGACCAGAAGCTCTGAGAAATATTTCCAGCATCTTGTTCGATCTGTGCCACAAAGGGTTAAGGCAGTTCTGAAGGTAGAAGGGGGTCCAGCCCAACACTAAAAATGTACCTAATGGAGTGTATTTTATACACTGTTTAATTTAAAATAATAACCAGTCACATGTAACCAGTACTCCACGCACATAGTTTCATTGTAAAGAAACAAGAACTAGAAATAATAATAATAAATTAAAAACTTACTTTGGAAACATAATAAATGGGTTGTAGGAAAAACCAGATATTGAAAATTTGAATAATGTATCAAAAAATTTATATCCTGCAAAATCTAAGCACTAATTCTAAACGTATTATAAGATTTGTACATACTGTGACAAGGAGATGATATTAAAAGACAGGTAACATAAATACATTAATTATACAAGAATATTTATATTTTTTTTTAAAGATGTAACGTGCAAAACTGTGTCCAAGTGTGTGCTTAATTAGGTCTTTGTCAGGCCCCTGGTGGTCACGGGGTATTCAACAGTCAGCCACTTAGCTGGCTCATGCCCCGGCTCCGCATGTGTCCTCCTTATTATCACCTTAAACGAACTCCAAGTACAAGGAGTGACATAAGATGTGAGCAGCTAAATAACTAGCCTACAATATCTTCAGTATTTCTAAGATATAGATTAAATGTATAATCTAAACCCTTTAATAACCGTTTACAACATTTACCGGATGGGAGTTTTCAGCTTCCAGTTAATTGCCCCGCATGTCTTAGGGCTGTGGGTGGGGATGCAGTAAAGAGCCAGGTAATTATTCTAATAAAGCTTGGTACGGCCTTCTTAATAAATCCAAATTAAAGCACTCGGGCTTTAACTCTTTAACTGCATTGCAACTAAGATGAAAACGTAAAAGGATCAGCAGTGTTTAAGGACAAAGGACATACTGTAGATACCTCCACTAAATAAAAATTATACAATTCAGCTTCTCGGAGGTTTAAACAGCGTTCAGCTGCTACTAATCAAATTAGTAAGAGTGATAAATTCTGATACAGTAAGACACGGTGTGTGGATAATGAATCTCACACCAGTGTCTGACCCGGCAGATAGCGCGGGTCACACTGACCACAAAGCCTGTAACAGCCGTCTGCGCCGCCTCTAACACTTGTTCAATACTGCCCCCTGCTGACCAACTTTCAAGTTCTGTTTAATGGTAAATTTGTTCTCGTTAATGACACTGGGTTTTTACTATCCTTCAGCTTCATTATTCTAACACTGACTTTATATAAGAGCTGAAACTAGATCCACATTATATAAATTGTGATTATATTTAGCACTTGATGCCAGATGATGTAATTCTGTGGAATTAGTGGCATAGAGTAATGATTCTTTTTTTTTGACTGCGCTACTAGTCAATTTGTATCTTTCTATGAATACAAGCAATGTCCGTTTGACGCATACACTGCTCTATTATTGTGTGTAACTTCAGTTTTTTTTAATATTTGGGAAAAAAACAAGATTTTCCAATATAAAACTAAGGATTTCTAACAGTATTTGTCTTTAATCCAACAAAATTTTAAATTTAAGTGACCATTCTTAGATTTGATCCAAAATGAAGACATGGCACATCAGCACGAGTTAACTTTTATTACAATTAAATACTAAGAGGCTCTCCAAAAAGAAAACCACAATGAACAAATTAACAGTATGTACCATACAGAGAGGACAGCAATAATTTACTGATGGTTTTTGGGATCTGTGTTATAACGCCATGTCTACAAATATGGCAACAGTAGGTTCACTTTCACTCCTTATTTGATGAAACCGTTGCCCGCCTCTACAAATCAACATTAACATTTTTAACTCTTACCAACACATCACAGCAGGCGTAATACTGGATAAAAGCATCTGATTATGTCTTCAGCATCCTGAATGAGGAGCTAAATCTGTTCAACTTATAAATTAAACAATAAGTTTAATCCAATGAGAGCCTTTAGACAGTTTGTACAAGTAGAAATTCAAATCAGTGTGTAAACTAGTCTGTATTAAATCAACAAATTTTTAAATAACTACTGAATCACAGTAATGGCAAGCTGCCAGGAGGAGCCAGAATGATCCCGAAAACATAGAAAAGTCCCATGAGGAGGTTGAGCTTGGCTGTTTTCTGGGGGATCCTGGCGTAGCATCGGCTCCTGAACTGCTTCTCCAAGGTGAAGGCCATGGGCAACGTGAGCAGAGGCAGTGCCATGCTGATGGTGTAACGAGTGGCGAGGATGCAGAAGAGCACGTAAGGGACAAAGAGCAGGAGGTTGTAGAGGACATAGGAGAGCGTAGGTCCTATGAGGATGGCCAGGGTGACGATGCCCGCTTGCTTGTCAGAGTCCATGTCTCTTGTGTTGTTGCTGTGGAGGATAGCTTCTGTGTTGAGGGCCAGCGGGACGGCATACACCAACGGGAGCACGGAGAGGTACCCAACCTGCACTGCGTGGGCGAACATGACTGCCAGAGGGCCAAAGGTGATGAGGATTACTACATCTCCCAGGGCCACATACTTGAGACCGATGCCTGGAGAAGAAGAGCAAACAGGATCAATCAAGGACAGCAAACTGAGTTCCACTGAGTCTCACGGCCAAACACTGAAAACACCTACACCTCTGCCTTCTTAACCGCTGCCCCCCAGCCCAGCCCACCCTGCTTGACTGCAATTGTCTACCTAAACACAATGTTAGATATCGAAGTGATTGATAACACGATCCTTTGGCCTGACTGTGTTACCACTCAGCCAGTTTAGGAACCCACCAGCTAGTCTGCAGACTAAGACCTGCCAAGCTTTCAAGGCTTCCAGTGGAAATTCATGCTAATATTTTGTGTTCCATCTACTGGTCATTATTTAGCAATGCAGATATATATATGAAAATAAATTGTTACGAGATAATGTGGTTTTCAGAGAGCATTACAGCAAATGCAAATACTTTACTCACTACACACAGAAAGCAGGAAGCATCTCATCCCAAAAATCGGCTGCTGCCAACAGTTTTCACATGCATGTGCAAATATCAGTTAAAATGGGTTATATAATGACTTATAATGTGTGATTAACACCAGCTCTGACACCTTGCAAGTTGATGGGACTGGTTTGCTGCATATGAATCCTGGCCATCTGAACCCATCAGGTTCAGGTGTTTTTGTTTTTCTCCAACAAAAACAAATGGAGCCAAAAAAAAAAAAACTGAAATATTCTCAAAGTCCGGATGAACTACATTCTGATGGAGACCATAAGAAAGAAAAAATGTGACACATCTCTGTTATGTTTTAACAAATATGCTGTCTTAAAGGGCCAGTTCACCCAAATCCAACAAACAGGTAACTGTGGGGATGGGCTTCTGGCCAGTTTTCAGTTATCTGCCTCTCACAGATCTGGCACCAGACACACACACAGGTGCAGAGTGTGAAATACATTCTTTCAGTGCTAAATCTCACCTCCATGACTTTAGGGTGGACAAAGAAAAAAATGATATTCAAAGCTGTGAACCATAAGTGTTTTTCTGTGTTTTAAATTAAGTGACTGATCTGTTCTTCAATGTTTAAGTTTTATTATGTCCTTTTATTAAAACATTAATGTAATGTGCTCACTTTCCTGGCACCACTTCTTACCAAACTTCTGCCTCTCCTAGACCCACTACCATGTTGCCTAACACAGCGTGAAATGAAGATGTGTGTTGCTAAACAATTAAGCAGTGATTCATATTCAAGTTAATATTTTACTCACCACCAGTGTACAAGAAAGAGCTGGAGAGCCCCCCAAAGTAAATTAGGGCTAAGTGCTCCAGCCTCAGCGTAGACAGGAAGTAGAGCAAAGTGGCACACAAGCACCCCAAAGAATACAGCAAAGCACCAAACATAACGACATCCTGTGGCGCCAAGATTTCATCCACAAGAGTCCTATCATCACTCTTCTTGTGGTCAATCCCTTTGGAGAAGTCATAGTAGGTGTTTACAAGGTTTCCCGCCCCGTGGACCACGAGGACGGCCACCGCACACACCATCAGAACGACCAAGTCCACAGAGCCATCCAGTTTGTATGCCAAGGCGCTGCCGAGAGCCACGGGTGTGAGCGAGGCACTGAAGCTCCATGGCCTCAATGCCAGCACATAGGCCGCACACTTATGCTTGACATCAGAAGCCACCCGCGTCATCCTTGACACGTGGTTAGCGGGTGCAGGGGGATTTTGCACCGAGTTAGTCACACCAGTCTGCCACTGCTGCCCGTTATGACCATTCGATCCTGCCAGAACAAATGTTTCCGCCCTGCTTTGTTTCTGCTCTTTGGCCATTGTCTTGCAAGGGGTCTACAACACGATCGACGTTCCCAAATGTTCCGAGCCTGGGATTTCTGTTTGAAATAAAAGACAAAAAACACAGAATTAAAATTACAAGACAGACAGCTGACAGTGTCTACCAAACCACAGAACTTCATATGAACATGCCGAGTAAATAAGAAGTCGTGTAAATAGCCGTCTCTTGATTTCTTCACACACAGAAACTGAACTGGCAAGCTTCTTACACCAAGTACATAGTGTAGCTGCTTCCAGGCCAATGTTGATTACTACAGTATTAGCAGTTTGTAACATACACGGCTCAACGGTTGAACAGTGCCCCCATCCTTTCTCCTTTCCTTATACACTATGTTGCCAAAATTATTCACTCAGCCATCTGAATCATTTAATTTGGGTGTTCCTCCATGGCCACAGGTGTATAAACCATGCACCTAGGCATAGAGACTGCTTCTACAAACATCAGTGAAAGAATGGGTCGCTCTCAGGAACTCAGTGAATTCCACCATGGTTACGTGATAGGATGATACCGGTGCACCAAGTCCAGTCATGAAATTTCCTCACTGCTAAATATTCCACAGTGAACTGTTAGTGGTATTATAACAAAGTGGAAGCAATTGGGAATGACAGAAACTCATCCGTGATGTGGTAGGCCACAGAAGGGTGGGGACAGCGGATGCTGAGGTGCATAGTGCACAGAGGTCACCAACTTTCTGCAGTCGATCACTAAAGACCTACAAAATTCATGTGGCCTTCAGATGAGCTCAAGAACAGCGCATAGAGAGCTTCATGGAACATACATATCATCCTACATGTCATACAGTTTATGACTTTACTGGACATGGACCCTGTTGTGTTGAATTGTTTAGTTTGTTTTAAATGCCAAGTCCATCCATCCATCCTGTTCCGCTTATCCTGTTAAGGGTCGCGGGGGTGGAGCCTATCCCAGCTGGCATAGGGCAGGTTACACCCCGTACAGGTCGCCAGCCTGTGGCAGGGCCAACACTGAGACAGACAACCATTCACACTCACATTCCAAGTATTAATCAATATGAATCACATGGCAAACAACCTCACTGAGGTCTGTTAAAGTCTGGCTGGCTTAATTTTAAATGGGTGGCTTAAAAGCCAAGTAAATTCTGGCTTTCTTTGATTACAAATGAGGATGAAACGGCCTTCAGCAGAAAAAGAGCTCAGGTGCTACCCAGGTAAGGACGCCGTACCCGAAAGTGGGCAAACAACACGAGGCTAACTACTGAGATTATGGGATTAAGGCTAAGTGCTAGCCCTCGAGCTAACGGCTGTGTGCGGGGAGCAAATGTCCGACAGCAGCTCTTACCTGCTATGTGTTCAATATCCCACACAGACCGGCGTTCTCTCCACTTAAAACCATATTTTTGTGCCAGCTGAGCTTAGTGTTGTGGGAGGCAGTCAGAAGGCTTACGTGTCAACTTTGAGGGTACTCGGCTGGCTGACCACCGTGGAGTCTGTAGAACCAGACGGGCGCCATTTCCTCCGTCAGCAGTGTAACCTCGTACAGACGTCGAAGAACACGCATGTCGTAAACATGGTTCCGCCCTGTGTTTTATTCTTACACAGGTCGCAGAAAAGAAATGGGTGGATGGATAGATACAGTACTGTGCAAAAATCTTGAGAACCCCTAGTTTCTTTATATTGAAAATGAGAAATAGGAAATAGAGTGGTGTTTCATTCTTCCAGTAGAGTCCCAGCAACCTGGAGAAATAGTTAAGTCATAGCTAATCATATGAGGGCAGTTGGCACTATTGCCTCACAGTGAGAAGGGCTGGGTTTGAATCCACCTTGGCCCGGGCCTTTCTGCGTGGAGTTTGCATGTTCTCCCCGTGTTTGCGTGGGGTTTCTCCTGGTTCTCTACTAGTCAGTGAAAAAATGTTTTAAAGTTTTTAACAGTTTATGTTATGTCTCTTTCCTTTAAAATGAAAATGTTAATGAAATTAACCAAACTTACGAATTCAGCAGGAGATGGAATAATTATATTTACATTAAGTTCAAACACAACAATGGGTTTGCCGGTCCAACGAGACAAATAATGTGGGGAGTACATCCAAGTACACAGCTTTAGAAAAGGATCCAGGGCAATCAGTTCTATTAAATCATTTCAGGGCTCCCTCATTTTAGCCAGTCAAACAGCTAAACGTTCACAATAAGTAGTGTATTAGCAGTTTTTGTGTTTTTGTGCTTAAAAATGGGAACTGGCAAAAAATGCTGATGAGCAGATGGAGAAATGGAGCAGCAGTGAGGTCAGCGGCAGAGTGACAGAGCAACACTATCCTACAGAAATGTGTGTTAAAGGTGCCAGCATACAGATGTCTACTTAAAACTAGACTAATTTGGACATTTTAAAAAAGCCCTCAACACTAGGAGGCCTAATATGAGTTCCCAGTCTAGCAAGTACATTTTTTGCTGAAGGAGACAAATGTGATAGCAGAAGAACTTGCAGATTGCCACTTGAAACTGTGGCTTTCAGATATTTTATAACTGAAATCCTGTTTCTATCTTGTTGATTTTGAAGTTAAGCTTGGAAAAAAAACATTGATCCGTCTTCCTCAGAGCCTCTTGGCTTGTCATAGGCAGTAAAAAACAGAATTGCCATTAAATATCATTTATGTGTCCTCAGGGCCAAGCACACATAATACCAGTACCATGAAACTGGCGTAACATTATGGGGCCTTTGTTAATACGAGAAATTCCATCTATTTTCCTACCAATCAGACTGCCAATGAACAACAGCTCAGATACAGTTGCTTTACAGTACCGATTATGGCTTGACTTTAATCCCAGGAACAGCAGATTTCTCTCAAGTTTAAAGTCTGATACTTCTCCCACATTTTGGTGGATTTTTCCGCAACGGTTTCTACCTTTTCTGCATTGTTGTGGGAATATTATTCCAACAGAATCGATAAACATACAGATTTTTTATCCTGTGCTCATTTGTGTCTGCCTGTGTCCACACACAAGAGTCATAGTGCAACAAGTTGACAGTTCTGTTGGTCTCTCTGGCTATTTTTTTTGCATCTTTAATCTCTTTAAATGTGAATGTGCTACCTGCTCAGTAAATGAGAAATTAATTTCTTGTAACTCCTGGACTACAAAAGTCAAAAAATGTTACAAGTGTTTTGTGATGATTTGTAGGAGTGTTGTATATCTCGACTATGTTTTTGAGTCTGGCTGAAAAGGGAAGAACAGGCAATATTTCCTTGCGGTCAGTTGGAAAACTAGAAAGAATTCCAAAAAACTTTAAGACTTTTTGAGAAAAAAAATCTTAATGACAGACATCCTTCTTGTTTTTCCTTCCTCTGTGGATGTGAACCTGTATGGATCCATACCGCATAAAATGAGATGCTGCTGATGCTGTCCCCGTGAAATCGACACCTACAGTGGGGAAATACAAAGAATTGAACAGTCTCTAAATGTTATGGTAGTTTCACTTTAATGGAGAGACAGAATATCAGCCAAAAATCCAGAAAAAATACATTAAATAAATTGGTTTGCATGTCATTGAGTGAAATAAGTATTTGCTCCCCAAGCAAAGCACGAGTTAGTACTTGGTGAAGAAACTCTTGTTGGTTTGCACAGCAGTAAGACGTTTATCGTAGCTGTTCACCAGGTTTGCACAGGAGAGATTTCAGTCCATCTTCTGTGTTTTGGGTACATGTCCCATCCGTGGCCCCTCAATGCAGTGAAGTCCTCCTGTACTCTCAACAGAAAAACAGCCCCAAAGCATAATGTTTCCATCTCCGTGCTTGACTGTGGGTGGTGTTCTTTAGGTCCTACTCAGCAATCCTCTTCCTGTTCAGGTACAGTGAGTCAAGCTGATGCCAAAGATCTTGATTTTGGTTTCATCTGACCACATCACTTTCTCCCAAACCTCATTTAGAGGGTCACTGACAAACTTAAGTGTGTGTGATGGATTGCGATCATCTCAGTTAATTAGCAGCGTGGCCATTAGCGCCAACTAGCGGTCATTCTGTATATTGGGGTATCTCTTGCTCCTCACACCTTCACCCCGAGTCAGCGGGTTTTTGTTTCAGGTTGGAAATATTCGCACCTTTCAGCCACGCAGGTTGGAAAAAAAGAGTTCCCACGTTTTCTCACTCATTTGCAACTTACATGTTAGGTTTTTTTTCACAGGGGTCAGCTGGCTGAGGCCTGTGATTAGAGTGCTGCAGCACTTTTGTACAGTTCTATCATTTGGACTTGACAGCCCCTTCAGTGGCTCATTCTGTCCTTTGTGCTGGGTCTGCCATGCACTTGGTTGATAATGGTGTGACTCCAGTTCACTGGCTGCTCTGTATGGCATGTATATGTCCCATACTGTAAGTGTTTTAAGTGAATTTACTGAAAGGGAATGAAGTGTTATCACTATAACTTCTGTTCTCTGAAGGAGAGGATTAGCTGGGCTTGGTGGAGAACGGCTATTAAACTGTGATGACAGGGGTGTATAAGTGTGCACATGCACTATGTTGCCAAATGTATTCAATCACTCATCCCAATCATTAAATTCAGGTGTTCCACTCACCTCCATGGTCACAGGTGTATCAAACCAAGCACCTAGGCACACAAGAGGAACAAATAAGAGCCGGCCCGGGGGCTGAAGTGGCATCGTGGCCACTTCCGTGCATATTTCAGGATGTCAGGGTTCAGTTTGAGCTCTTTTTGATAGACTTGGGATCACATTTGAGGAGGCAGACAATAATTTCAGAGAACCGACTGACCTGAGCAGCGTGTAGCTGTATGTCTGAAGAAAAATACTATCTTACTGTTCCCTCATCACTGTATATTCAGTGTGTCGGTGAACGTTTGGAGCTGAGCTCACATGTTGCTAAATTCAGCACTCTGATTGGTCAGATCAGTTTATTTGCTTGCCAAAGTCAGAAAAATTCAACTTGATCAGAAAAAATAAATACCGCAAATTCCTCCTGTGAAATGACGCAGTTGGTGTCAACAGCTGCATTAAGAACAGGCGAGTCCCAAAAATATCTTTAATATATGAAACATTTGCTCCTGATTACGCGTCCAGTTGGCCTTTAGTTTACAATCTGTTGCCAAGTGACCGATGATGACAATGTGGAGAGTTGATGACAAGTTTTACCCAAAATGCACTTGGAGAAAATATCGGTGATCCACTTGAAAATTTGTGTGTCATAAATTTAAATGTAAGCGTGAAAATAAAGCCAGTCATGCAGAACAACATTTTAATCAGTATTTTACACCTACTACATCACTAAAGTCAGCTGGTCTGGTAACGTTTTTAGAAAGCATGAATCAGTCTGACTGTGGCCATCCATCCATCCGGGGTTGCGAGGGGGCTGGAGCCTATCCCAGCTGACATAGGGCGAGAGGCAGGGTACACCCTGTACAGGTCACCAGCCTGTTGGAGAGCCAACACAGAGAGACACAGACAAACATTCACACTCACATTCATACCTTTGGGCAATTTAGAGTGACCAAATAACCAAACCCCAGTAAGTGCACGTCTTTGGACTGTGGGAGGAAACCGGAGTACCCGGAGGAAACCCACGCAGACTGTGGCAACCTGTAAAAACCCCGTGTAAAACTTGAATGATCCCATCCGGGCCCCTTCAAGGCCCGGTCCGTGGGCGTGCCGCCCTCCCAGCCCCCACCCCCACCCTCGAAGCTCTGCCCCTGCCTAGGCATACAAACATCAGTGAAAGGATGGGTCAGCAGCTCAGTGAATTCCAGCATAGTTTCGTGATAGGATGATACCGGTGCCACAAGTCCAATCATGAAATTTCCCCACTTCTAAATATTCCACAGTCAACTGTTAGTGGTATTATAAAGTGGAAGTGATTGGGAAGGATAGCCTTACATCACCAAGCACAATGCAAAGCGTCGGATGCTGAGGTGTAAAGCACGCCTCCACTGGCCTCCAGAGCAGTGGAGGCGTGTTCTCTGGAGTGATGAATCATGCTTCACCGTTTGCAATTACCCTGCTTATTATGACCTCTGTTAAGCATCTCTTTATATCTTAACATGGGTAACAACAGTACATTGCATCAGAAAACAAACAACAACATATTCTACCTTCTCCCAAAATCAAAATGCACCACACTTTATTACAGTACGGAAACACAGTGCACAGTAAATCATGTGGAAATCAGATCAGTCATCTGTAAATCTTTAGGAT
>VOQJ01010887.1:25200-41447 GCA_015052665.1 Apistogramma diplotaenia
CAGTCAGTTCCACTCGCAGCTCTTCTTCCAAGCTTATTCAACACATCAGGTGTAATAACCTGCAGAAGGGGCTCTGGTGGGTCCAGGGGACAGATAAAACTGATTAATGAATATTTCCATTTAGCGCTGGCTCTAGAAGCCCCCTGAAAGCAGCGAGCAGTCTTGCAGGGACCTGAGCTGCACTGTTTGTTTTTCTTTGGCTTGAAATCAAAGAATTTATTGGTTTAATTCTGAAGTCACAGAGTCATTTAAAAATCAAGACAAAGCCAGCCCCCCTCCACCCCACAAAAAAGAACAAAGTACTGAGACAAAGTGTGCAGTGCAAGGGATGACATCATTTTTGGACGGCAGCTACCAAGCTGGTTTGAAGGCTGGATTTCTTTTAGGCTCAACTTCCCCTCATTTTATTCCTCTTTTGGCAGCCGGCGCTCGTGTTTGCGTAGCTTGGACAGAGTTTATAAATACAGGAAAAAAAGGCAGACAAAACAAAGTTTCAAACTTTATTTCTAGCAAAAACATCAGTTCCCTGTCATTAAGAGAGCTGACATTCCCGTTTAATTTCCAACGTTACCCTGGATGGAACACGCAGCAAATGCTGCATCATTATACAGTAGCTCAGGCAGCCAGGAAATACCAACCATTTAGAAAACCCTGGTCCTCTCTCATGAAATATAAAAGGGAAAATAAAAGTCAAACACGAGAGCTACACTTTTGAACAGATTTATGGTTGTTTCTCCTCTTCAAGAGCTAAAACGGTCGCATTTCAACTGGTTAAATGGCTTAATAAAAGCTGGAGGAGGAATTTCAACAGGTTTGAGCAGCCAGTCTTGCTGTGAGACAGTCTTGACAACAGTTGCAACTGATCAGATACTGATCTGTCCTAAAGCTGTAAACCTGTGATACCATCTGGATCCAAACCAAAATAAGTCCGACAGTTCTTTGCTTGACATGTTTCTCTTTAATACAACCAGGCGTCCTGCAGTTTCCGGCTCAGAACTTGAGGCTGAATCCAGGGCCGACTGCAGACGCCCCCTGATTGCTGGTTGTCAGGTGGAAGCCAGTGTCTTTCAGGTCATCGTCGCCCTACAGAAATAATGGAAACACTGTTACGATGCAGCTCATCACACATCTGAAAGCTTGTGGTTGCACCTCTTACACATTTCTTACAAAGCTCATCAATATTACTTCATTACTCTAGTTCCCTTTGAAAACCCATGACCTGAATTTAATGAAGCATTTAATTTTGTTTCCAAAAGCTGTGAAGGGAACATGATTATTAAGAGTGGAGATAATTCTTTCTGGACAGTCAATAACTCATAATCTGACCATGACAAGAATAAAACCTAGATAAAAATACATTTATTATGGTCTAATTGGTGCATATCGTAGCAAATACCAACACCTAACTCCACTGAAAAGTCTGGGTGAGTAGGACCACTGTTGAAAACATTAGGAACTCAAAAGGTGCTCATCATGGAAAACACAAGGAGGAAATACACGCACACAAAGCAGTAGCCTGTAGTCTGTAATCTATTTAGCACAGGCAGCGTTTAGGAAGCCTGGTAGCTGTGTGTAATGGAGAAAGCGGGGCCTAATGTCCTTACCAGCTGACTGTAGCCCAGGCCTCCCTCGGGTGGACGAGGACTGGTGCCTCTCTTCACCCTCTGCTGCTCGCTCTTAGCCGGCCAGGTGGGGAACATTGAGGGGTCGATGGGGAGAGGCGTCTCTCTGAAGTACTCGTGTTTGAGAGCCTCGTCCGATGTGATCCTCTTACTGGGACAGTAGGTGAGGAATCTGGAAATCAATCAATAACAACGTTTACATTGATGCGTTTTAGCGATGTTCCACCATAGAACAGAACTGAACTTCATTATGACTCGATTTCATGAAAGTTGTAGCCTGCCAGACCTCTCAAAGCAGCTGCTCTCACATCAATTCTTTATTTTACAATTCAAACAGGTCTGCCTTTTAGCTCAGTGAAGGCCATTTCCCCAGTTGGAAAACCAATCAGGGCTCTGTAGGCAGGATTAACCATGAACGAGTGATCTTTCTGTGCCAAGGCCAGAAAAATTGTGACAAGAAGGGGCCAACAAACTGACGCAAGCATGGACGGGACTGACGCAGCTCTACACGTTAGCAGCACCTCACAGCCAATACCATTAACGGCTTCTGTATAATCAAAGGTTGTGTCTGATGGGGACCAGCTGATGTTTACTTTAGCAGGTCACAGTGGCTGAGAAAACATCTCATACATCCAGTGTCTTCCGCTTATCCTGTTCAGGGTCACGGTGGGGCTGGAGCCTATCCCAGGGTACACCCTGTACAGGTCGCCAGCCTGTCGCAGGGCTAACACAGACAGACAGACTTCACACTCACATTCACACCTATGGACAATTTAGAATGACCAATCATCCCAACCCCACTAACTGCGTGGAAGGACCCGGAGAAACACGAAACAATCCAAGTAGAAATTTCATTTAAAAGGCACCTGTTTTCTTTATTTTCTGACATACATTTATTGCTACAGTGGACTTTTTTTTCTACTTTTGTCTCTGCATGATGTCATAAAAATGTATATTCCCAATAATGGTCATCTCTAGCCTCCAGGTCTGGTTTTGAATGCAGAGGTCCCACACACCTGATCAAACCTTTTTTTAATGAGTGGAAGCAATTCAGAGTTGAGAGCATCTAAAAGGGCACTCAGACATTATGAAATTACAGGCTGCACAAAGTCCCAGTATAACAAACAAGGATTATTCTGAATTGTTAAGAGTCAAAATGAAAAATAAATATCTGGAAATGAGAATAACAGGTCACTTGTAAAGTGCTTCAGTGACACCAGAGCAACAACCTGAACACAGGAGGCAGTGCTGACACCAGGGGCCTGAGTGTTTCTGCAAAACAGCCCTGATAACACATGACAGGAGCAACACAGCAGATCAGAGCGCTGCTCGATTGCGATAATTGGCTTCCAGACAAACTGTGTCTGAGTGGAATCCCCCCCATGTGAGCGCAGGCCTTGTGATGACTTAAAAGATTTTACAAAACAAATTATCTCTAGTTTTATGTGAGAGGAAACCTGCAGAATGATTACTGGTCCAATACTGGTGTTACAAGACACAAGTCGACACTGTCCAACTCACTGTTTTGTTATGGAATTACAAAAATGTGCACTCTTACTGCACTTGTAAGCTTGTTCCTTCTCGTGACTCTCGGGATGCAGCTGCTTTTCATTTGAGCACTACAGTCCTATTTATACACATACACCAGGTATTGGAAACTAAGTATGGAACAGGACAGAAACAGGACAGAAAACGAGCAGTATTCAGGCTCTCGGAGGACTAAAATCAGCACCTCTTAGCTACAACATGCTGAAATAGTAAACGTACGGCAGGTTGAAAAATTGTGTTGAAACCTCCTCAGGTTGGACGCTGAATCTCAAACTTCAAATGCTTTCATACACAGGGGAGGTGTGATACTGCAAACTGGTCTGCAATCTCAATCTGCCAGAGTGCATCTCCGAACTTCCTCTTTACTGCTCTGTTGTGAAGCTTTTCAAACAGCACTCGCCTGCGTGTTGCGCTGCTGGGTGTGAACCTGAGCTAATGCTCTGAGTATCCTGACAGCTGAGTGATTTCAGCGACATGCCGTTACCATCCTCTGCAGCTGTGAGCGAGCTGAGCGCCGTGGTTCTGTCATTTGCAGGTGCAGAGAAAAGGTTCTGTGCGTGGGTAAAGATCTGAGAGGTTTGTCTCTGCTCTGTGCAGCTGCAGATCAACGCTGATCTTTGGAATGTGACAAAGAATTATGAAGCCATCACTGATTTTCCGTATTAAATGTGTGTTTTCTAAAACATTTTCCTGTACTGTGGAGCATCTCCATGGTGAGTGCGCGTGTGTGAAACGAACAGGGGGATGGAGCTGCACTCCTGCTGGGACAGATCCACTACTGCTGTCATGTTTTAAGAGAGCTTGCCAGAACTGCACTGACTGAATAAAAAGCTGTGGAAAGACTAACAGAATTTAACAGGATAGAAAAGAAGTTCATCCAAGTAAGGCAATTTCCACTGTAGGAGCCACGCTGATTGTTACCTAATGCATGCTCTTCATCACAGCAGCATAACACTGATTTGTATTCTCTCATGACTGGAAAAACTATACGGGCCTTATTCTAGACTATAATTTATGCTCTAAATTAAGTCCACTGACAAGCACCTTAAAATGAATAGAATAGAATAGAATAGAATAGAATAGAATAGAATAGAATAGCCTTTATTGTCATTATACAGCTGTACAATGAAATTGGAGGGCCAAAATGGATCACGTGTCCCATATTTCACCTTTTTCTTCAAATGGTGTCTTTACATTTTATTACCTTTAAAATGCAATAACAATAGCTGGAGTGGAACGCAGTGTGTGAGGAGTATTGTGTCTTGTGCGTAGAAGACAAGAGTCTTTAAAAGTCCTACTTGTTCATGAGGTCAAAGCCTTGGTCTGACAGCAGTGCTCCAAAGCGCTTTCGCAGGTTGTTGTAGGGGTACTCTGTGAAAGTCATCTTCTTCACAGCGGGCAGCTCGCTGTAGCCAGGCCAGATCTTCTCACTGGGTGACCCTAGATCCTAGAGTCAAAGCACACGAGTCAGCAGACATACTTTTAGTCCAAAGAGATGGATATGAGATATTCTCAGTTTAGTTGATGTATTCAGTAAGTGCAGACGAGGCACGTGGCCAGTCCTGAACGCACTTCAAAACTGTAACTGATGACTGCTAAAGGCTCCAACATGGGCATCCCAAATCACATCACTGCATACTACTGTGATGCCTTATTTAGGTCATTTAACAAAAGTCATCATCTGGGTTGCTGTCTATTAACGGCTCCACCCTGTGGCTCACTACAGAACTGCATTCTGACAGAAGGGCTCACAGGCAGTGAACAGAAAAGCTTTTCACATTAATAGTGACAATTTACCTCTTTTTATGAGCGCAAATGAGGGCTTTTACCTTGAAAATCTTGTTAATTTGGTCGATTTCAGATTTTCCAGGGAAGAGAGGCTTCTGGGTGAGGAGCTCGCCAAATATGCAGCCCACTGACCACATGTCCACAGCTGTGGAGTATTCCTGCGGAGAGAAGAACAAACACAGTGGCAGTCCACAGAAGCATAAAGTAGACAGTCTGCCTGGCACGTTTCTGCTGGAGTTTATGTGAAAGTGGATGCACACTGACAGGTTGCTGGGCCTCTGCTGTCTGAATGCATAACTCATGTACTCTGAAACTCAAACAGCATTTTGTGGTATTTGGTATCTTACAAGCCAAATGCTCCACAGATGCTTTCCTCTCTCTGAGATGTATCTTTGGGTAAAACAGTCAAGATGATGTAACCATCCTCCATAAAAGGATACCGCTTTAATATCTGCAGTTTCAGTTAGTGCATTCACGGTTCATTGAACTTCTGCAGCGTGTGAACTTGAATTCTCACCTTGGCTCCGAGCAGCAGCTCCGGTGATCTGTACCACAGGGTCACCACCACAGGAGTGTAGGGCTTCAGCGGGGAACCGTACTCCCGGGCTAAACCAAAGTCACCAATCTACAATCGAAGACAGATGGGGGGAAATTTTTTGGGTTGAAGGACAGTGTCTCAGAATTAAAGAAGGTGTTTATATCAAAATCATCTGGCCTTTAAAGAGGAGCCCAAATCATTCTAACAGGGAACGTCATATCCAATTTGAAAAAAATTACACAAGTCATATTATCGAATGCCAATTTTCATAAAATTCCCGCTGACAAATGTCTGTAAAAATCTTGTTTATTTACACATGGACCCAGTCTGCACTGCACTTCGCCAGAAATTCATGCTCTAATTGAATTCTCGTAATCGTGTTGTTTATGCAGCTCTGTTATTCATGCTGCTGGCTTCAGGGAGTCATGAAAAGATGGATTAAAGGAATCACTTTTTGGAGCTTCTCCACCACTCTGCTAAAAAAACATGTTTTTAAAGAAGAAAATCAAAAAATTTTGAGTTGAGCCAATATTTAAGAATCATATACAGATTTTAAGCACTGTAACTCATCAAGTGGCTTTTTTCTTAAGAGTAGTGATAACCCAATTATTAATATCTAAGGTAACCACAAAATTAGCCCCTCCGAGTGAGAGCGGCTGTCATGGCACACCTTGAGGATACCCTTGTGACTCAGCAGCAGATTGGACGTCTTCAGATCCCGGTGAAGAATCCAGTTATCGTGGAGGTGTCGGACTCCTCGGAGCAGCTGAATCATCAGAGTCTTTACTTCTCCTGAAAGAGAGGTGGAGGCAACACCTTCAGCTACTAACCCAGAAACATTAGACCTCACATTCTACTGAAGTCAGAAAAACATTTTTCAAATTTCCACACACACAGAAAAATGGACCGAAATGCATCAACGGTACCTGGCAGGAAAGGCTGCTTCATGGTTTCCATCAGACTCTTCAGGTCATGTTCTACATAGTTCATCACGATGTAGATCTTGTCCATATTGCTTCCAACAACTATTTCCTGATAAGAAAAGACTGGTTTTATGTACAAGTCTTTAGCAGTAAAATGTTGACAGCGAAGTAAACATTACAGCGTTCTCTTACCCTCACTGTGACGATGTTCGGATGCTGAGCTTTCAGGATTGTGTTAATTTCTCTTAAAGAAGTGATAGGAAAGCCCTCCTTCTCCTTCTCCATCTTTAGCCTTTTCAGGGCAACAATCTCATCTGCGAGCATGACACGGTCATTAGTGTTCAATGGACAAAGCCACCTGAAGAGCCTAAAAACAAATGGATCAGCATGTTTCTTATCATACCAGTCTTTTTGTCCTTGGCTCTGTACACCACACCGTAGGTTCCCTCCTCTATGCGGTTCAAACACTGAAACTCCTCAACACTGCGGCAACCCTGAATACAAAACAAGTCAAGATTATAACACTGATAAGTGGCCAGAGATAATAACATATACATGCATAATGTGCAGCAGTCGTATCACCCTAACCTGTAAAGCCGGCAGATATTTGGGGAGCTCCTTCTTTAGCTCCACGGGTGAAATTGGGGGGGACTCTGGGATGTAGTTCTCCTCTGGAGTGGGGGAACGAGAATGAGTTTGAGAGTGGGGGGTGGCTTCACCCTCTCCTGCTTCTTCTTCCTCTTCCTCCTCCTCCTCCTCTTCTTCCTCCATGTCCTCACCACTCTCTTCGGAGTCGTGGTCAAACCGGGACTCTGGCACTGTGAGGTGAAGGTGGAAGGTAAAATTCACTGCAGGAAGTTCATTTAATTAAGCTGCATTACAATATAGACTTGGCCTGGTCACTGATTTGACACAGTAGCTCATCTGGCTCAATCCATCCGAATTCACAGATTACAGCTCATCAAACAACAAATATGACCCTGACCAAAATCTGAGTGAAGATCCATTAGGGGTCTTCATTGTGTGCAAGTTTGATTAAACTCTGACCAATATTCTGGGAGGAGCAGCCATTCTTGTGAGGCGCAAAGGGACGGAGAGACGAGAGCCATGTGTAAGCTAATCGTCCTTTGGTCGGATAATCCAAAACACAGTTTCCCTGAAATCTGTGACGCTGCACAAAACCAGACCAAGAATCCCACAAATACAGCCATGTAATGAAGCAAATAAGCTCAACCAGACTTTCCGATTTTTCCGGTGTTTATCTTAATTTCCCTTCGGAAAATCTCTCTCAAAACTATATCAGAAAAATGTTGTTTATTGAAGAATTTCAGCTTCCCAAACCCTTGTCCAGCCAGCTCCCCGGCTGTGAGGGTGAAAACCTCCACTCCGCACAGCCACACACACCTGGGGTGCGACCTGGCCAGCCAGTAAATTTGCCCCCGTAGTGATGCTGATGGCCTTTCCATCATTTGCCTGTTTGGATTGTGATTGATCAGCTGTATCTGTTCAGCCTGGTGACGTTTTTAATCATGTACGAACATGCTACAGTGAGTATTGATCAATCTGCATCATTTCTACACCACAAAAACTCAAAGAACTGAGACAGTTTGATATCTTCAAGTTAAAAATGATAGAAAATAAAGGAAAAAATCTTGGGGTTTGAAATTTTAAGAAATATAAAAAGGTTTAAAAAATAGAATTTTGGACTGGTTTTCAAATGCTGCATCACAAATTTAGAGTGTTGTTTTTGTGTGACTTACAATCAAAACAACAGTATAATATATACATCTTCAAAACACTGTGAGGAAATATCTGCATGTTCTCTTGTTTACATTTGAAAAATCTGTACATTTATGCCCTAAATTTGTCCCCACTAACATTCACTCGATTAATTATTTGACAAATCAGATGAAGATGACTTCATATCATCAGGTTACCAAGCAAAAACTTTGCTCTTTAGATAATAATGGATTGGGCTGGTAAACATTTAAATGTTTCCTGGTTCTTAATAATCTGTAATTAAAACAGCACACAGAGTAACTAAACAGATATGAATATGTGGGTTACTCGCCTGCAGGAATGTGATTTCCATTTTCCCTCTCCTCTTCAAAGTCTTCCTCCGACTGCTCGTCCTCACTCACGTCCTCTGAAAGCAAGAAAGACGCTTTGATGAACTTCTGCTGCCAGGCTTGACAGAGTCACAGTGGTACAGCTGCTAAATTTTGTACCTGCACTCTGCTCAGACCGCCCTGAGCCTGAAAGAGACTCCTCTTCTTCCTCTTCACCCTCACTCTGGCTGCTGGACTCCTCTTCATCTTCCTCCTCATCCTCCTCTTCCTCAGAAGCAGATCCTGATGCTAAATGAAATGGAAAAGAAAAAAGGTAAGTTAAAAAAAATTGCTGAGCCACCTCATAGTAATGAGCTGTGGTGGTGATTTGTTGTCGTCCTATTTATCTGATCATCATCAGAAGTGAAGTCGTACCAAAGGTCATTTAACCATTTAAAGAACATCCCTGTGAATATCAGTCGTCTGACTGTGCCATCTGCTGATTGTTCAAAGTGTAAGTTACAACTTTACTCACCCAGGGAAGATTCTGCAGTGCTGGTCTTCCTTTCATTATCACTGATGTCCTGCAGATCAGCAAGCACATCTTTGTTCTCGGACTTCTCCTCCTTTGATGCTGCAGAATAAAGTACAGTATGAGCTACACTGAAACGTTAATAGCTTCTTAAAACTCTCGACATAAGAGAAAAGACAAACTTAAGCTCACATGCACTTTTCCGTGGTTCGCCGTGATCGGACCTATCCCGGGAAACATGTGGCGGACTACGACTGCGGTGACTCTGTTTTAGCTTGTCATCATATTCCTCAGGGAGCATCCGATGGTGAGATGGCACTTCAGATGAGAAAACCAATCTGTTATTCACTGCAGTTCACAAGGTTGTGTTCATTTCCAGAGTAACATAGGAATATTGTGATTCGTGTTCTAATTACACGGCTGGAGAGGAAAGCGTGTTTAGCTACACTCACTGACCTTCTCGTCGAGTCCCTCTTTCTTTGCGTCGCTCTTCCGCCCTCCTCTCCCGGTCCTTTTGCTCTCGTTGCTCTTTCTGCTGTTCCCGGAGCTTTCGGTCACGCTCACGCTGGCGCTCAAGCTGCTCCAGCCGGTCCCTGTGATCCAAAAAAAACCCAGCAGAGTCCACTGGAGGTCTGTTTGAATAACCCAAAGTTCACTCTTGTCACTGCTTTCTTTAGTTCCTTCAAATGGACAGTGGTTAAGTGTTAACTTGAATTATTTATTTTGATGTCTTGATTAATTATTAATGAATTCTTTGAAAACATTCTTTAACATTCAGGCAAAAAAAGAGGAGAGAGCCAATAATCAACAACAGCTCAACAAAACAGACATTCAAACACTGATTAAACAAGTTAGAATTCACTGTGTCAAAGGGGCAAATAAATCACAGACTAACTGAACTTACATAAGATAATTTATTGATTTCCAAGGTTGGTGCTCACCTCTCTCTACGTGAATGAGCTCTGGCCTGTTCCCTTCTTTTCTGCCTCTCCCAGTCTCGCCGAGCTTTGTCTTCTTCCCAATGACGTTTCCTGCGATCGCTCTCTCGCTCTTTTTCTTTATCTTTGAGCCGTGCGTGTTTTCCTGCTGTGTAAGTAACCAACAGACATGAATAAACAGCTCTAAACATAAAATATTCAGCTGTAAAACACGTGAATGACTGCTCGCACACCTCCTTCAGTAGAGTGACTGCGATGACGTCTTTTATCTTTTCGCTTCTCCTCCTTTCTGTGGTGAGATTTGTCCTTCCTTGCTATTTGCTGTGGAGGCTTGATAGCTAGTGATTCGTCTTCTTCTCCTCTGACAAAAGCATAAAGACAATATTGTGAGCAGAGGTGCACAAATTCAGATCCAAGCATCTCTGATACTCCCATAGATCCATGCAGTGGGGGAGAGCATCCCACCTGATCACCTCAGAATCAGCTTTAGTATATTTAATGATAGCCTGCAAAATCTTACCTTCATACTATGAATATTTTCTAAGGTTCTCAAGATACATGGGTATGGATCAAAACTTGCATTATTTGCTGCCACATTATTAGCTACAACAGACTACCTATATGTCGCTAATCTGCTATCTATAGTGTATTGCGTGATATTAGACTTACCCTTCCCTAATTTTTTTAGCTATTTCATCATATTTTGTAATGTAAGTTAATGTGCTGCCCTAACTGATCCTGCAAATTTCATTGTACTAGCTTCACTGTATAATGACAATAAAGTGAATTGTATTTTTCCACCAGTTTTGAGCCCTTATAACTTTGTAATTACTTAATGCGACTAAGGTGCACTTTTTAGTATTTAACAAAGAAAGGCTTATAGCAGCTCATGTTGATAATGTACACCAACATCCCACATAAAACAAATAATCGGAGCTCACTTTACCCACTCAGTTTTTTTTCCCAAAATTCCAAGTACCTGTCCTCTGTTGAGTCTTCCCGTGTGTACGGGGAGTTACGAATTGTTATTTCCATTCTTTGATCCCGTAGTTCTCCTTCCTCCGGAGTGTCTCGTTTGGCTTCCCGATCATCCGCCTGTGACACAAGGCCCTTTGTGAACTGGACAAGACAAGAAGTGCAGAATTTATGGTTAAAGCCAAAGGAAAGGTACTGAGTGTGAGAGGGCTAACAGAAAAGACAACCTTTGAGGATTCAGCTACTGCGCCAGTGTTCACCAGGCCTAACTTAATAAAGAATAGATTTCATCTCTATTTATTTATACTATAAAACAAAATGCAGGTTTTAACATAAAAATAAATACAGTCACCTCAGACATGAATCACAAATCTGTTTGTAGCACTCCCTGTCAACATACATGTGTAACAGGTTGTAAATCAGCTTTGAGATACTTTACATTTTTCTGGCGCTTTGGATCTGTTTTCTCTTGCAATTCTTTTCTGCGTTTCTTCTCTAGTAAGATTTCATCAAGAGTTTTTACTTTCCAGGTGTCTTTTTCGTCCCCCATCAGCGTCTTCTCTCCACCGCCTGCTCTGCATGACAAACAAACACACACACACGCGCGCGCGTACAGGACAGGGGTTTGCTGCAGTCACTTCAGCTTAGCTTTGTTTGAATCATGTAGAGTAAGCTTACGCAGACCAGACAACACAGTAAACAAACGTCCAGAACAGTCAAGGGCCTACCACCTGTCAGTCACTGCATCAACACACCACTCATTTAAATTTAAATATTTACTGAGGATTTCCCCGTTAAGCTAGTGGTCATGTTTATATTGATTTAATTAAAAAACATCAGCCGCAACACCTGTTTACACGCCGTTTGCTGTCATTATGCAGTGTGCTGGAGATTTCAAAAGTAGCTAAGTAGCCAGTCATGTTTACAACTTTCGTATATCAGAGACAAACTCAGTTCTCAAGACTTCAGTGGCGACAGGCATGCGGCAGCGAAGCCCAGGTGAGGACTAAAAGTGCAGCTTTACAGTAGCATTGATGTAGCTAAGCTAAAGCAGATACACAATTACGGCTGGGCCCCAATCTAAAATACACAATCTGCAATTTGTGGGGCAGCAACATGTGCTAGCAACATGAACAACACAGTCAAAAGCGAATTATGGTTAAGCCAGAAAAGTAAACTAAATCGGTCAAAGCTAACAGGCTAGCTAGTGATGCTAGCTAGCTAAAACTAGCACGGGGGACTGTTGAACAACTTCAGCCGCTAATGAGACGGTTTGGGAAGGAGTGACTTATATAACCGATAAAATTACACACCGAGGCACCCGTTGCTGTGTCCGTATCTAAAACTGAAAGCCTACATGGGGAGACAGGTGAAATTATTCAACGAGCGAATGAAATGGTTAAACAAACCTGAAATACGCGCAGCGGTATTATCGTACCGGAAGTCAAAACGCGTCGGCAACGTCTATGAAACTTCCGATGTGAAACAACAATATAATATAATATAATATAATATAATATAATATAATATAATATAATATAATATAATATAATATAATATAATATAATATAATATAATATAATATAATATAATGCTCATTAGTAGTCTTCGTTCACTATTATGTTATTAAAATATTCTGAATAATAAGCGGTCAAGGAATATGTGACATAATATCTATTCATCAAGCTCTTAGAATCTTATTAAACTAGAGTTTAATAACTCTAGTTAATAACTCCAGGATGTCAGCCCTAGAGGAGGCTGACATCCTGTAGGGCTGAGTAGATCCGCGAGGTTAGCATGTAATATTTGTCAGCGGAGTGAATTAAACGCTTTGTTCTCAGTATACAGTGCCTCTTTATCTGCTTACAGCGCAGAACACATGCCAGTCGGTTACTGTGCAGAAAGAAAACATCATCAAGGCCAAAATGAGCGAGTACTGTACCTGTGATTGTTGGATTTCTTTACCCTATAAACACAAGAGGGTGCTGTGGCACAGCCACAGTGGCGTGCTTATGTCCGCTGCAGTGCAAAAGAAAAGAAAAGACAACAGGAGTAACTTTGTGTCCAAATCGAGATTTCACGGACACGGGGGAGTATCATGTTCATCATCATTAACATGTTTAAATCATCTGTAGTTTAATATATGTACAGGATGTACAGGATAAAACCGGAGACCACACCAGGGTAATCTGGCCTTTATCACTCAGAAAGAGTCATATAATGATGTGAAAAATAAGAGCTGGATTACACTCAATGGATTTATGACAGACTGACCTCAGTGAGCATGTGTACTAAGGCCAAGGTCTCATACAAAGGAAGAGGCTGGGCTCTTGGTCTCAGTCATGGATTTAAAAGTGCCAGAGAGCAGAGATTGATGGTGACTGAGACTCCTACAGGTGAGCAAGACTTTGTATAATTGTGAGGATATGAACTGAAAACTGATATAGTGACTCTGTCAATGTGCAATCAGATTATTACAGCAGTCAGTGATGCTGGAGAGTTTTACTGATTAATCAAATTTCACGTTTCAAGATTCCCTTATTGTCATTACATGCACAAGCATGTGCAACAAGTTTCAGGTGCACTACTCAAAACAGTTGTTCTCATAGTCAAAAAAGATAAGTAATAAATAAAGAAATAGAAGAAGTAATTAAGGAAAATAGAGTAAGTGCACACAAACTAGCAAATAGTAAAATGTTTACCCTTAAATCTCAAAATTATAACACATCAGCAAACAATGATACCAATCAACTCTTTTTTTTTTCTTTAGATAAATTCAAGACTTTATGGACACTTGTTACAGATATTTTGTTACACAGAAATAACTCTCCAAACTCACATGGAGTCCACCGGTACCTCCAGCGTGCAATATGACCGCTGGAACGAGGACAACATCAATATGAATGTAGAGGATTCACAGCCGATCCGGAGGAGGTGAGAAATGAAATGATGTGTGACGTGAATGCTGTACAGAAGCAAAACCAGAATGGACTGAATAGAAACAGAACTACACCCATGAGATAAAGCTATAGATACTGGGACATGTGTGGACTAAACTGTATGGGTTTGCTGGGGGGAGGAGAATGTAGCCATAAGCCTTGTTAAAGCTTTACCAGCTCATCCACAGGATCCACAGTAGGATGTGTAATGGCAGCACTGACTGGACTAGCATGGAAGGCTGCAGGAGCTGTAGCTGCACTTGTGGCTATTTACACCATAGGACACGTGACAGGATACCACATCCAGCGGTGCCCGTAGAGGAGCCCATCACAAGATCAAATGCTGCTCAAGAATTCAGATCAAGTCATGTTTTGATTTTTACAGAAAAAAGGCATAAATCTGTGGTTCTTACAGACCTTATTAAGTAAAATTTGTCCATTTGGTGAGATTCAGTGCCTCTGATTAATTTCATGTCCACCTTCTTAATAAAAGAAGATGAAAATCGTATTAAAGTCCTGATAAATAGCTGTTGTTTCAGGGGAAAAAACAGCATCTCAACCCTGCATCATTGGGCATAAAATGGAATAGCATGATGGGGATTTTTTTCCAAAGAGAGGAAATTCATTTATAACCAAGATCACACAGTTTTTTTTCATTCAACAATATTTGCAGTACCTACATAATAGTACAGTGGCAGAGTGTTCCATTTTTCAGAAATGGCTGTAAACCTGGTCAGGATTTGTGTGGGGTTGGCTGATTTCACAGCATCTTGGAAAGGAGTGAACGCAACAGTTGTCCTGTTAGTTTGTGAAACACTCTCCAAGCAACATTCAGCAACAACCACACAGGAGTAAATAAAGCCATTAATAAAGTGAGTCTGTTAAATAATGCCTAACTAAACTTCCACTTTGCTGCTGGTTTCGCTGCAGGTCCTTTCTAATCCTACTGCTCTGCACTGAGACCTCCCTTTTCCAGTCTAAACAAATCCAACACTTCATTTCAAACAGTGTTTGTTCTTTATTTCATGCATTCATTTCCCCTTTGGCAGACATGTCCAGGATATTTGTTTGGTCAGGTGCTTGTGTTTATTATACCTGATATATATTAATCTGTAAGGACATCTAACCTTTCACTGACATTTTTGACATTAATCTTCTTCTCACACAAGAACAAAGTGGACTTAATGTTTTGACACTATATTTTTATTCTTTGACTATCATATATGTAGGGTCACTTTGCATGATTCACATTTTCATCCATCCAGCCAGTCATCCATTTTCTATGCTTATCCAGTAAAAAATGGATGAATCTTTATCAATATATAAAATATCCTATAAGTACTGAATCTACAATATGTTCTGCACTGAAAATGCTACTGGAAAAAGGCCTAAATAACATATCAGCAATATGTCCCAACTGTTTGTCTGCCAGACCTTCCTGGTCTTTAGGAGCTACAGGGACTCATTAGGAAGTTTGAGTTGAGTTCGAAAGAGAAATCACTGTGATACATTTAGAAGAAATCTGCGGTGAATATAAATGAGTATCTGTGGCTGTGACCAAAAGAAAGATGCACACACATGCCACATAAAAGAGTGTTCATTTAAATGAAAGGCACACAGGCATAACTTAAATTAACCATGACATATGCAGTCAGCACAATCAGTAGTGTCAGTGAGTGTCTCAAGGAGCAGAGCCCCACATCAACTGATCTGGAGCACTTATATAGAGCACTGGCACACACTGAGCCCAGGCGTTACCAGTGTCACTGAGTCACTGATTGGCAAATGAGTCACACCAGCCCTCTAATGCCTGCAGGAGACCTGTTTTGTGAAGCAAAAAGAAGGCAGGGCAGAGTGGGTCATCACAATCTGGATTTCTATCTAATATGTGCGGTATAAACTGCTGATTTCAAAGAATAAATAAATTTAAAAAAGGGTAACCCTAACCCATAAAGCACTTTAAGAGCAAATTCAAAGTCTTATCTGTGAACAAAACTGTAATAATAAGGAAGCAAATGTAACTCCGGTACCAATGAAACAGGATCTCTGGATTACCAGTACAAAAAAAAGAAAAGAAAAACAGGATGCTGACTCCAGTCAGTCTCACATTTTAATTTTTAAATATTTCTTCATTATATCAAGTAATAGTATATCAATTTATGCAATGCAGACAGCAGTCATCACTGAAAAAATATACACTCAGATTACAATCAAATATGCATGCACGTGTAAATAATACTGTATTTTAGTTGTATGCATTTGGAACTTCTACCTTTTAACCTCTGATTATTGCTTTACTTTGATGAATTGCTTTACAGGATCTGAATATAAACAGCTGTGATCCAGCAAATACTGCTGCAATGTGTGAAAATGACCTCAAACTGGCTAAATTATGC
>VOQJ01010887.1:41467-55482 GCA_015052665.1 Apistogramma diplotaenia
GTCTAGCTTTCTGGGGATTACTCAAACATACAGGAACCACAGATGCTCATATGCTGTAATGGCTTAAAAAATAGGTAACTACAGTTTCACAACTAGTTAAAAAAAATACATCTATGTATGGGGTTTGGCTGCGAAATTTCACTGTCCTGTCTTCATACTGTCCCTCAAAACAGTGTGATTTTGTTGCCATAATGCTTCAATGTGTTACCTGTGTGGGAGTTTAAAGTTGTGAACACGGAAGAAATCATTGTGCACCTCCATTGTACGCAGAAACAGGTCCTCATACCTGTTTATGCACAAGAATAATTATTAAATGTTCTATTTACTATAAAATGTAGTGTGCCCCCACTCCCTCTAATTTTAAATCAGCACCACGCTCTGGGGAAATCCGTGATGGTGGCGTCACAGTGTGCAGACGCCCGGAGAGGCGGATCTGAAGGAGGACGGCTCAACCTACTCAGCGGCGTGTCTGACCAAAATGTAACATGGATGAGGAGGTCGCTGAAAGTTGGGAAGAAGCTGCCGATAGTGGGGTAAATAACCAACGGCTCAATATATCTTCGATTAAAGACAAATATACTTCTAGGTGGTTCTTTTTAATGACGGGGTTCGCTTTAAGAAGTTCCCATAACGCTGTTAAACGCAAACGAGTCTCACGGGCCAACAATGTGGCTAAAGCTAACGTTAGCTGTAAGAAACTTGGCGAACAAGTACCAATAGCTCGATCCGACCCAGGCTTAACGCGGACTGAAATAGCTAAACGACTTTAGCTACTTGAAGTAATTTTTTTTTAGTTGAATGTCATTAATGTGATAGGGTTGTACCTAACGTTTACTAGCTAAGTGCTACGGCTTCCTTAGGCGAGCTAAACCCCGGAATTCCAACTGAAACGCTAATGTAAAGCTAAGCTAACATTTACTGCCCACACAGAAAGTGTCAAAATCTTTCAGTTTGTGTGTCGGCTGATGTTCGCACAAGATAACCAAAACCCATTTCCCTTCTCAAGTTTATCTTTTATTTAATTCGGCATACATTTTTTGTTAAAGCTTTATAACTTCACTTGGGGGAAATGATATCGACACTGTTCGAGGTAACATCAGAGCCAAAGCAGTACAGTCAGTTTAAGGAGGTAGAAATGTGTCTCAAAGTGTAGTTAAGCTTCTTTAAATGGGCACCGCTACGTTGTCGTTCATTTTAATGGGGCCTGCCTCAGAGTGGGCATAATGCTCGGTGATTTCTTTTTTCTTTCCCCTACTTAACAAGGCCAGGTTTTTGCTCGACTACTATTTCGGCCATGTTGTCAACTTGTTCCCGGTTTTGAATTTAGTTATGTCACCAAACTGGTCAGTTGGTATCGCTCAGCCAACCTTGGCTAGTTGTTATCACGGGAGTTTGGCTTGTTATCTGATGACGACCATAACGTGGCTTTGGGGCTGAGGCCGGCCGAAACTTAAAAAGCTCCTCGGGTTGAACTCGCAGGTCGTTTTAGCGTGTCTTTCTGTGGGTAGACGGCACCTCTGCTACCGTCTATATTCAGTTTGTGTTGGCAACATCAGGCGGCTAATGTTAGCTGGCTGAACACGCACTGTGTTATGACTTGGCAGCTGTCGTGCACATGTATAAATAGCTCGTAACTGAATCCTAACTTCGGCCCATTCTCCCATTTACTGCCCCCAGCACCCCTTCATACCCCAAATTAATCTACAACATTTTGTTTGTTTACGTGTGTACTCATGCCCATTGCTTTCCACACAGGAAATGGAAAAACGGTTGGAAGAGAAGCTACGGATCAGCCAGAAAGAAAAGTAAGGCTTTAAAAGGCTGTGGGGGAAAAGTGGGCAAAGTGTTTGTTTGGGGGTTTTTTGCTTTTGCTTTTATTGGTTAAGGCAATACCAGTTTATGTTAGCACAACTGTAAAGCATTTTTTGGACACTTTTTCCCTTGCTTCAGTTTGTAGTTGCCTTTCCCTGTCATTTTGGTTAATTTGCATGGACTGTTTCTTGTTTTGCTTCCAGGGAGTCCAGCAATTCTTCCCGATCCCTGTTGAAGAAAACCATGGTAATACAGGACGACTCCTTACCAGTGGCACCCCAACCTCAGATACGCATTTTAAAGCGACCTGCAAGTAATGGGTCACTGACCTCGAGCCTGAATCAGAACAGGCCTACACCGCAGGTCAAATCTCTGGCCCAGAGAGAAGCAGAGTATGCCGAGGCCAGGAAGAGAATACTGGGTAGTGCTTGCCCAGAGGAGACGCCTCAGGATAAGCCCAACATAGACAGGTAATACTCACCAAAGATGATTGAGGAGTTTTAATCACAACCTCTCAAAATCTTGCTGGTATTTGTTATACGTGCTGAAGACTGAGGAATCAATTGAGAGTACAGCAGCCTTTGAATAGGCACAATTGTTGTTTCAGTCCAAGTGCAAGTACATCTCTTACTGATTTAAAAACAGTTATTTTTATTTACAATTTTGATTTCACCGTTATAATCTGTACTGTTAAGAGTGCAGTGTTAAAGACTTACTGTCCTCCAATTCTAAGGACTACAGCTGGTTAATCATTTTTGTGGAGCTTTGGTAGAAACTGACATTGATCACAGGAAGCATTCTAATGCTTTTAACCTGATGTTGTGTGACTAAAAAAAGAGGAAGTTCTATTTATTTGATTAGAGTTGTGTGAAAATCAATGTAAACACAACCAAAATGCAGTGGTATAAAACCACAATGATCATGGAAATTTTGATTTGCATAAAATTTTAAGACAGAACTGTAAAATCGTGCACTGACATGTACAGGAATTATATAAGTAGGACAGTTCCAGAGAAGGACGTCCATTCAACACAAAAACTGGCAGTGAGCTGTGAGCATTTTGTGTCAAGCTGTTGGCATGTGGAAAAGGCTGCTGTTCTGTCTCTAATTTATCCTGTCGCCTCTTTTTTTTTTTTTTGCCAGACCTGGGCACAATAACTCTACGCTGCCTTCAGAGGACACCAGATCAAACAGCCACACTGTCCGGCAGCCAGCCGGCCCAGACGGCACCCAAGGTTTCCGACAGCACAGATAAGTGCACCAAGAGGGCCACCAGCCCCTGAGGGGAGAGAGATTGAGGTTCCCCTGAGAGCAAATGCAGTACTGTATTCTTAAATTTCTTCCTTCAGTTCCCAAACACACGGGGAGCTATAACTACAGCATCCTCGCTGCCAGCCTCTTCCCACTTACAGCCGCCTGGAACTGACAGGGAGTGAGGAACTCCAGGAAGAAGTCCAATGAAAATATGCTCTCATCTCTCCCCACTTAAGTCTGTTTGGCACTGTGATTATGGACATCTTCTGGACTCACTGTGATGATCCCCTTTAAGAAAAGCCCCTCACCTCCACCTCTGTCTCCCCTTCAGTCCGAAGTGGCTCCATCTGAGGACGCCAGAAGGACAAATGGGAAAGACTTAAAGGATTGCTCAGAGAAGGAGAAATGAGGGGCTATGTCAAAATGAGATGAGCTGGTACTTGTGCAGCAGCTTCTTCCCAGCAATAAGACATCACCTTTTTGTTTTTAATTTTCAGATGTCGGCTCGCTAAATTTTTATCCTCTTTCTTGCTTTATCAAATTTAGGGTTGCTCTGATATCTAACAAATATAGGCAAAAGTACATCACATTATACACGCACACCATGAGAATCTGTTCAGTGCAGTATTTTATATTGAGGTTTGTTTTTTTTTTAATAAACAGCATCTGCAGTTTTTATGAAATAGGAAATGCTTTTCCCACCTTCATTTGGTGGAAGAATATTTAAATGCTACATTTTGGGTTCTTTATGTGGTTTGCACACCTGGAACTGCAGCTTGTGGTGTTTAAAAACATAAACACACTGCTAATGGTGAGTACTTGACTGAGATTTTAGAGCTATCAAGAAACCACCTAATATGTAAATTGCCATTTGTTTCTTAAAACAGGGGTTAAGTGGTTGTGTGTGTCATGTCGTATAACTGACAAGGTCTGTTTACGGTTGTTTTTTTAAAGCTTTTCGGCTGTCTTCCTTAGTCACTTGATTTCTATTTAAAAGCAAAAAAAAGATAGTGGATTTAAGTCCATTTTAAGTAGCTTATCTGCCTTTTTTTTTTTTGTTTTAACAAGTTGGCAGAAATGTCGGAGCATTGTTTTTAATTAAAACGAACCAAAAGCCCTTTTAAAAATAAACCTAAAATTCATTATTTGAACTTAGTGTTGGCAGCAACTCAAAGGAGGGTCAGATGGTGGAGTGAATTTACTGCTGTACCTCTCGAGCCTCGCTGTTATATCTTCACCCCGTCGGCGGCGTGCTTTTCTTCACGTACTCCGCTGAAGTGCAGCATGTAGGAACTCAGGTCAAGTGAACGAGACTGAATGAATGAAATAAGATTGTATTTTTTCCAGCAGGTGTGATTGCTCAGACAGCTAATGTCCGTATTTAAGCTTGGGTTGGCACTTAGAAACCATGCTCAATGAAATGCAATGTAACTGAAATGATGTCTTTGCCCCAAGGTGTATGAATGTTTTTTTCTTCACTGTTGGCATTTTAGTCAGAGTGGTGACTGATGGGCCACTGCTAAAAGTGGAGCAGTTGGACAGCTGGATCCGATCTGGAGAGCAGCTGGCTGTGTGGCTTTTAAGGACCATTGTCTAATTATTTTTTTACCTTTTCTGAAACAGACGAGATCTCAAAGCCATATTTAGCGGTTGCAACATCATAAATACAAGAAGTTCTTAGTGGTTGAATTCAGCTTGTGCCTCCTATCACATCTTTACTTCCTGTTTTTTGTTGTATTACTGTATTACAAGAAACTGAGGGTGAGTTCACAGTACTGGTAAGCAGTTTTTGTTCAGGAATTCTTGTGGCAGAGCAGGAGACGGGTTTAGCCGAGTGCGAACACAAACTGCCTGTAAATACTTTAATAAAATGATTTGGAGAAAAAAAATAAAGGTTCCCGTTCATTGCTTTGCATTGGAAAACAAGAAGTTTGGAACATTTGTGTTTTACATAAAAATAGTTTATTCTGAGAGGTAAACGTGACTCTGCATTGTTGGGATGTAGTTTGGACATCCACAGCATAGTCTGGCTTCCATTACAGTCACTGTCCAACAGAAGGCCGGGCCAATGCTAGCTACAGTGCACAACTGTATCTGTGGGGGTCAGAGTCTGATTGAGGGGCGGCCACGACGTGGAGTTGGACAGAAGGGCGTTCAGATGCTTATATTGTTTCTTGGACGGTCGCTTCCCACGCAGCAGTCGAAGGCATTCCAAAAGACCGAGGTCTATCAGCACCTGCGGTAGAAAAGTAGCAGTGTTCCAGTAAAATAAGGATTCAAGCAATATGCAGCACAAGTGCATCAGCGAGCCCTCAGTTCTTTATATTCTGCTAGGAAAATAGGAAATGACTGCATCCATTGAGGCCATTTCAGAGAGGCTTCAGTGAACAGATGGGCCAGATGCATGTTAGGTTGTGTTAAAGTAAAGTCAGTGATAACGTGTGTGAACTCTGATTGGTCTAGCTTGACCAGTATGCATCTACAGTGTGAACCTGAAAACCCTAGGTCACATCGTTCTCGAGTTACTGCACCTCACTTAAAGATGCCGATGACCTCATTACAGCAGACATTTTCCCAGTCTTTCACAACTGTAGTTGGTGCTGTTAATGTAGATTAACGAATGTCTGCAGAGCGAACGTAGGAAGCTTCAATCACTCACCTCCACAACAAAACAAGTGAGGAAGTTGAGAGCAGCCAGACTAACAAGCAGCAATTTAAAATTCATGTCAGGGATGCTGTACAGTTGAAGGAACCGGCTGAAGAAAGCTCCAGGATACAACACGAGCCAAGTCATCACGCCAAAGTGGACGAGCAGCAGACAGAGGAAAACCACTGGAGGAACAGAGAAATCTCCTCTGACTTGACTGTTCTGCATCTTTGATAAGTTTCACCAATAATGTTCAATTTAAGTACGACTGTGCTAAATAATAATCCCAAGTTTGTCTAAATGCATCACCCTTACAAACTAAAATCTCTCAACGCGCTGACTCACCATTGTGGTAGAGGGGTTTCTTGTGGGGGTAACTCTTGGTGACGACCACTGACATGATAATGTACTGGAAACCTGATAGAGCAAATACACTGGTGTTCTCCATGTTTGGCAGATTGGCCGCTCCAAACTTAGTTGAATTGAGTGGAATGTACCTAAAAACAGAGGAGTACAACAGTTAGAGATGGGACGCTGGTCTTAAATCTTACATCTGCATCTGAACACAAGTCGACTTATTTAGGGTATTCTGCTATTTTACTGACCAGTCCTCTGAGGTGGTGATGAAGAGTGCAGACAGCTGGCCCAGAACGATCAAGCAGGTGTGAATGAAGAGGCTGCCCAGGACAGGTAGGGCCAACAGACTCGCTGGGGGTCTGCGAGGATGCAGCTCTTCACTAGGACCTCCTCTCCCCATCATGATGGCCAGCAGAGTCACCAGAAAAAGGTCGCAATACAGGAACTGCAGGTCAGCTACGCTCGTCTTCACCTGGACATTATACATCAGGAACGACTATTTAGGGCCGAGTGTGATTGAGGACTTATTTTTGTTTTAAAGCCACCAGCCAAAAGCTCCACATTCACACAGGAGTGAAAAATAGCCATCAGACTGTACAACACACACTGCTCTCAATAGATATATATTGTGTATATTGTCTATATATTTCTTGTCATTGTAAATTTAAGGGTTTATATTTATATTTCTTGTATCTCTTTGTATTTAGTATATATATATTTTTTTAAATATTGTTTATATTGTTCATTTCTTAACATGTTCCGCTGTCCTTTCTTGTTGCTGCTGCAACAACGCAAGTTTCCCCATTGCGGGATTAATAAAGGCTTATCTTATCTTAAAAGCAGACGGGAATGACCAAGTGCAGTTAAAATTGCATTTGTACTATAAATGGATGGAAATTGTGTCACTATCCTGACACGGAGACTTAGTAGAGCTAACTTTGAGTCTGGTAGCCTAATCTCTGCTACACAGTACAGTGAATACGTTTTCACCCCCTTCCTGATTTACTTTTTTTATACATTTGTCACACATGTTTCTGAGGGCTCTGTGTAAAAAACGCTATAAGCTATCATTACACTGACATATCCTGTTTTCTATCATTCACTAATGTAAATAAACAGACGGTAACAGTAACTAGGGCCTCCTTTTAGTATCTATATTGCTTTGGCTGCACAGGCAGTGTACTTGTGGGCCAAGTTAATCTTTGTCACACATTTTTTGAAGAAACAGAATTAATCAATTAGCTTTGTCAGGCACATGTAATATTAATTCAATGCCATATATTTTGCCACAAAATCACAACAAACACTTGCCTCAAGGTGTTTTCTCTTGGGAACGTATTGAGAACCCAAATATGTTCCCGAGAGAACAAGAACTCTAAAAGGAGGTCTTGAGAGCTTGAAAAAGGCTTCTTCACTTGTTCTCTACTAATTATATGCATCGTCACATGAGTGTGAAAAAAAAGGCGTGGGTCATTATCACCAGGGGTGTCAGGTGAAACTGCTGTGGGACCTCGCCCCACCCCATCATGTGACCTATTCAGGTCACCTAAACTAAGGTGTGAGTTAGCTCTTCTATGTTGTGCCATGTGTTTGTGGAGCGGCTGTTTGATTTCTCCAACGTGGAGGTCCGAGCACTCCTCACTGCACTGCACAGCTACACTATGTTGCTTAGCTTTGGGAGTTTTGTCCATAGGATCAACCAGTTTGTGTGTTTGGATGCGGCTGGGTCTCAAGTACACAGGGACGTCATGCTTGGACACAATTCTCCTCTCTGACAAACCTGCTACAGAAGCGATGGCCAACTTCTGTTTGTCATTCTCCAACAGGAGCTGGCTATGCTTGAAGTAGAGGGTTTGACAACAGCATTCGTGTATCAAAGTCAGAAACGTGTGACTTTGATACAATGAAAAAATTTGATTTGAAAGCATCATTGTGAAAAATGACTCTTTATTTGCCAATTGCCTTCTTTTTTAAATTAGTGATGCACAAACTTTATCATGATTTCTTTGTTTAAATTCTTAGTTCACTTCAGGCATTTTATCCATCTCGGTTTATTTCCTCAATAAACACTCTGGCCTTCCATAATGTGGATGGAAAACTGCCTGTATACGGCAGCATTGTGCTGAAGCTGATTCAGAGTGACGAAGGAGAGAAAGATGGCTACTTAAAAAAGTAGAAAATAGGGAGCGGTGATCTCCTTTACTCACGGTGTAGAGGATGAGGACGGAGCAGAACTGTATGAGGCTGTACAGGGCCATGTACCTAAAGAGACTGAAGGAGGTGACCAGAGAACATCGGCCCTCTCTGAAGACACGGAAGGAAAAAAACATCCACATAATAAGTTTGGTTGCTTTTCAAAGACTTCGCCCAAACGCGGTTCTGTTTTTCTGCCGTCGAGGCTTTTAATCTTGGTCCTTACCTGATAAGCAGAGGCACACAGCTGATGTTTTCACTCTTGGAAGTAAAAGGTGAAGCGACTGAAGCCTCTGCTTCAGAGAGAGAAACCCCAACATCAGCAGCTCTCAGTGCCCCACAGTCATTGGCCCCGTCCCCACACATTCCCACTCGGTAGCTGCAGAACGAGAAGCAGCGTTTCACCGTTAATATGGATCCTTTATTATAAAAATGTATATTTCATTTCCCGTTTGTTTCAGCTCCGGCCTGATTCGTGTGCACTCACTTCAGTTTTTGCAGCTCCTTCACGAGCTGGGTTTTCTGGTCAGGGGTCATGCGTGCAAGTATCGTGGCTCTCATCAAAACCTGAAGTGACAGCAGGTAAGGTAATTAGCAGATGAGAGTGGTCCACTGTCAAATTATTCCCGTTTACACAGTTGACATTACCTTTGGAAGATGCTCAGGGAAGTGGTCACAGAGGGCAGCAAAGGACTTGCCATTAATAGCCAAGTGATAGCCAAAACCGCCCTGATACAAACCCTGAGTGGAGGAGAAAACATCAACAGTTACTGAAATTCTCCTTGCCAGTTGGAAAATGTAGGCCATAGCTGCAACTGTGATAGCAGCAGATACCATTCAAGTTGTTAAATGTGTGGAGATGAGAGATAATTAGCCTCTTGTCACATAATGAAAGTTATATACCATCTAATTTAACTTCAAAGTTGTACAATTATGGCAACAGTCACACTGAAGGTAAAGAAGAAACTGTCTGGAAGTCATTTTTACTGGAAACCAGCAATCTGAGGCCTCAGCTTTACTTCAGCCCTGTGATCATTTACTTCCATGTTTGCAGACACACACACACACACACACACACACACACACGGATGACATCAGCGCAACACTTTAAGAGCAACTCTTTCGCAATGTAGCCGTTTCATAACTTCATGCCTGCTAGTGTGAATGTAACAAATATTTTAGCAAGAGAGGAAAATCCAGACTTCCCATTTAACCAACCTGTGCGCTGACCTCTACTGAACTTTGCCCACAAAGAGCCCTTTCTTCTTCCAGGCTGAACCTCAGGGTGGGCGCAGACTGGGCCGTGTGGGGGGTTGCGGTGACAAATATCACCTTCTCATCAGATCCCACCATCCCGCAGGTTTTTGCTACATTAACTGCCGTTAGGACATTGTCCCCTATGATTGAGAAGAGAAATGTGAAAATGTTCAAGGCCAAAACGAAAGAAACGACTTGAGCTGAAAAAGCAAATTTACGTCTATAAAAAGAAAAATGATAAGTTGCACAGTCAGTCGCAGGTGAATGCAAAATATTCCTCACCGGTGACCATAACACTGCGAATGTTCGCCAGGCTCAGCGTGTTAACAACATTTGCACTCTCGGGCTTCACCAAGTTCTTCATCATCAGCAAACCCAGGAAATGCATGTCTTTCTCTACTTCCCCTCTGTGGATGGACACACGGCTCGATTAACACGCAGAGCTAAATGTTCTTGCTAATTAAAAAATAAAAATTAAATCTCACCGCTCAATGGTACTCAAGTCTGAGTTCACATCTAGTGATTTGTAGGCGACTGCAAGAACCCTGAGACCTTCACTGGAGAAGTTGTGCAGTTTGCTGAAGAACTGCTCTGGCACTGTAAACAGAATATAAAAAACTGGCAAATGTTCTCCAAAATAATAATTTAAAATAATTTCATTCCAAATCCAAATTCTTCACAATTACATGTTTAAAAGCGCGAAAGAATGACTTTCCTACATTTGGCTACAAAACAAAAGAAAAGTGAGCGAATGTTACTTTTAAATCCGAATGTGAAGTTTGTGACTGAACCTGTTTGAGCTTGACAGAGGCTGGCCACCATCTCTGGGGATCCTTTGATGAAAGCAAAGGCGGAGCGCCCCCCGTGGGCCACCGCCACCACACTCATCCTCTGGAGGGCCGAGGAGAAGGGAAACCTTTGCACAATGGCCACCGCCTCCTTCATGGACTGAGAGCAAAATGAAAGAAGAGTAAATGAAGACTTTCAGCAAGTATTTGATCTGTGCAGACAACAACCAAAGCAGACTGAAGACTTTCATGTATTCAGCTGTCTTAACTACAATGGAGCTCAAACAGTGTCTTTCATTGGAAAAGACCAGTTCCTTTAAATCTCATGAGAGCGTGGAAGTACATTTATGTCAATAGTCAAAATGCAGCGGCAACTTTTAGAAATAGAAATGCCAATGCTTGTGTAACAACTTTCTTCACTTTAACAAATCCTACTGAGCATTAGTTACAGGAGGGATGCTCACACTTCCATAAGCTTGTTGATTGGGTGGTCTCATAACAGCCAAAACTCTGTGGCCTCCAAACTCTGCATCCAGCACACTGTTATCTCCATCTGGCTCCTGAAGAGTCTGCAAAATCAGACAAAAATAGCTGTAATTCAAGCATACACTTCCAAGTTTTTAAATGATATCCATGTAAGATCAAGGACTCTGAAATGACTAAGTGTCAATGAAACATACCCAACCAGTGGACTCAACCATCTTGAGCTCTAAAGGGTCTCCGAGGGGCTGACCTTGCAGCAGCGTAATGGTGTGGCAGCAGGCCAAGCCAGACAGCAAGGGCCCTGCCGGCAGGTGTCTGGGCTCGGGGACCAGCTCCGAGAAACCAGCAGGTCCTCCCTCCATCACCCCCCACACATCCAGACCCTCCTCGGTCAGTGTTCCCGTCTGGGACAACAAATGTACAAAGCAGCACCAACATGTAAAGTCGCTGTGACTCATCACCAAGTACACGGTAGACTTCTGGTGACGCTCTCCCTCCTCACCTTGTCAAAGCAGAAGACTGAGACCTTGCCACAGATGTTGATGCGCGGTGGACTGATGCAGAAGATACCCCGCTTCTTTAGCCTGTGCTGGGCATAGATGGTGCCAGTAGTGATGGCAGCAGGCAAAGCAGGAGGCACTGCAATGGTCACGATATCCAGGCTCCTAATAACCAACTCCAGCACGGTCACCTGGACACACACCCAACCACGGTACTTTACTATTTTAATAAAAGATGTTAAAACCATGCTGTCACTGTACTTGGCACTTACGTTTGATCTGTAGAGGACCACAAAAATGTAGATGGTGCCAATGAGAGCTGCAGCACGATGGAAAATATGGGTAAAACCTCATTACTGGTCAAAAGGCTTCATGTCTTAAAGACAACCAGGTTGCTGTCAAAGCTCTTACCAGCAAAAGCCAGGATGAGCAGGAACTTGAAAGTATCTTGGTAAAAGCGGAAGTTGATTGGCTGAGGATATAAAATGGAGCTGACCAGGTCACCTTTGGCTGTGAAAAACCCTGCAGATAAAACCCAAAAAACAAGTGGTTTGACTCAGAAAATAAACAGATCCCTTTCAAGTTACCTTCATCAAATTTCTTTAAGTGGAAGAAAATGAGTGGACGGAGGAAAATCTGATGCATCTTAGTTTTGGGACCCAATAAAAACTTATTTCCACAGAGTCACAGGATACCTTCAACTTGCCTGATAAACACCACTTAAATGCTGAATCAGATCATGTGTGCGTGTCTGCTCACCAGTGCTTGTGACAACAGCAACAGCCCCGCTACCTCCTGGCCCTCCTCCTTTGGCCTGGAGGAGCTGCGTACCACAGAAGAGGGTGTGTCTGCGCTCGGTGTCTGAGCTGTACTTCCTGTCACCAGCCTGCAGTGGGGTTTTGAGCACAGGGACACTTTCGCCTGCACACAGGGAAGATGAGAACTAATTACTGATTCTTCAAAGGCAGGCAACAGTCAAGATTATTAGTTGCTCAAATAACAAAAAAAAAGTGTCTGTACACACTTTTTGATAGAGTCACACACTAACAAACATTCCTTGAAGAACTGCCTCGGACTTCTGAAGTCGTTTCATCTGGACATCACTTCTGATGGCCATTTTTTCCCCAACTTCACTGTAGCTTTGGCAAGCTTTTTAAATGAAATAAATAAAAACTGCAACAACTTTTTCATGAGTCTGGTGGCCACAGCATCTCATTAATGCAAAGATAAACAAACAACATTACCACTGGAGAGCGTGGCCAGTCTATTTTGTTTTCACACATGAACTCTGTAACATGAGGAGACTCAGGTCAGGACCCGAGTTAGAGGGACGTTATGAGAAGTTGTCTTTTCTCACACAGCAGGAAATAGTCTGTTTCGGATTTATTCTCATTACTGGAAGGACTGCGTTTGGTTTGGGCCGGGGTGCTGCCTGGAGTCACAACGCAGGATCATCACTCTCCATCTATAAATTCATCAGACTATTTCCTGACCGATTGCATCAGCACAAGCTACAGCAGAATCAGGCAGACTGTGAGGGAACTGTCAAGTTAAATGTCCCAACAGATGTATTCTCACATGCACCTCTGTAGGATGTCTTCAGAAGTTCAAAAATGTCTTTAGGTTCTGCCTGGTGGTGCCGCTGAGGTCTGTTAATTACCTGTGAGCATGCTCTCATTGACAAGACACTCCCCAGCCAGCAGGGCAGCGTCGCAGGGCAGCAGCAGACCTTCCTGAGGGATGATCAGACAGTCGCCGGGGACCAATTCCACCGAACTCACACACTCCTCCTCTGAGAAAACACACAGCCCAGAAGAGATGTCTGTGCTGAGAAGAAAAAGCAGTTCTCTATTGCTTTAACCTACTAGAACAACACTGGCTTTTTGCTTAATGTAGTACATGTTTTTCCTGGTACCATATGTTCATGAGGCGGAGCACAACAAATTGTATTTTCAGTCTCTCTCTTTTTGTTTTTTTAATTCTAGCTTCTGACTATTGTTGCTACCTGGTTAAACAAAAAGCTCAGGCGGTTTTTGCTTCAAGGAAGAAGCTCGAAGTGTCCCTGAGAGTTTTTTCAGTTTACAGTCAGTGCTGGTTGTTACAACAGATGAGGAAGAAAAACAAAGTTACGAAACGGCATCCATTAAACATCAAGAAACATGTTCAAGGCCTCTGAGCACAAAGGTGCACAGAGAGACGACCTTAACGGGGAGATCAGCCAAATTAGAATCAGGTTTTTTCATTTTATGAAGAAAACTCAAATTACTTGTACACTACTCAGCTGTGGTGATTTGTACTTTGACCTGCCATTTAGAGTGAATGCTATTCTACAGCACACCCTTTCATGTTGAAATAACTTTACAACCCATCCAGCTGATCTGACTTCAGGGCTTTCTGTTTCAACAGAAAATGCACCAGAACTTAAGAGTCAGCAACTGCTGCTGACCTCTGACTTAGACCACACGTGGGTATGATCAGCTTCATCGACTCTGAACACCGTTTTCATCAGGAAATCAACGTTTTTATTGCCGCACATGCTGCTCTCCGTGTGTCTCGTTCCTTTAACAGCTAAAACTTTTTCTCTGCAAACAGCGTTTATTATTTATTTATTATTTTGATGATATCTACTGATCTTCCACCTTCACATGAAGCACATTAGAGCCGGACTCCCGTCTAAGTCGTTCTAAATATCAATCAAGTAAAAATTCCACGTAAACAAAAACC